>APFE030802826.1:15720-90532 GCA_000404065.3 Pinus taeda
ATGATAAATTAGATACATTAATAGTATTTTTTACTCAAAAAGGAACCTGACATTATTAATTTTAATGGTAATCACATTCATATTAATAATGACATTAAAAATATTATTAATATTAATAATGTTTTGGTTTTACATGTTTATTATTCACCCCGCAATTGGGGTAGGGTAGTACAAGATTCGACCCCAAGATCTCTGGTTCAGTGACACTTTATTCCATGGCCATCGCCACTTGAGCTACCCTATGTTAATAATGTTATTAACATGGTTGACCATAGTCAATAAAGTTGCCAACCATGGAAAATATATAGACCATGTTGCCGATGATTGACTATGTTTTATCATGGCTTACTATTGTTGACAATGTTTAATACGATGGACCATTGTTGATTGTGGGAGACCATGGTAGATCATTTCTTATATGGTCAAAGCCCATGTGGGGATATGTTCATCAAAATGTAATGTATGAAAATGTTCATCTAATTGAGAGGGAGAATTTATTTGTAAGATTGCATGATCAATTTATTACATTAATTTTGTTGTTGATATTAATGTTAATGTTATTAATAACATTAACATTAAGAATAAGATAAATTATGATATATAATAATACTATTACATTAATAATGTATTTAAATTCGAATTAATGTGACATTGTTAATATTATTAATCATGTTATTAATAATATTATTAAAATATTAATATTTCTATTATTAATAACGATATTGATGATGATGATTATGATTATTAATGTCTACTAAGACCGATATGGTCTATCATACCTTAAGAAAGAAATAGTTAATTGGGATTATTTAAAATTTTATTTATGTGATCAAAAAGGAGAGAAAGAAGCGTTTCGAGGTCACTGTAGTTTTGTTGACTGAACAAGTCGAGGATGATGGTAGTGGGGAAAATGTTTTAGAAATGAGAGTAGATGTTAGTACGGTTTGAACAACCCAAGAGAAAGTGGTTTTCATCTTTGACTTTCCTAGTATCGCAAAGGAGACATATTCTCTTGTCCCAGGGTATCCTTGGAATTAGTTCTAATCCTTGCAAAACGCATTCTCTTCTTAGCATTGCTTAAGACAAAAAAATTAGTTAGCAAGTGTCGGGTTAATAACTTGCTTATAGTATTGTAACTTTCTTTCACCCTCTAACTCTTTATCACTCCACAATTCATCTTTAAATTTGAAAGTAATGACGTTCTTAGTATTAAAAAATATCAAATTACGTGAGAGGGAGGTGAACGAAGCTAGGGTTCTGAGAACGCCTGCAACGGCAGAACCTCTGAACGCAGACCATCCACATTGATAGCAGCAGTGCTACAGTCACGCGTCACAGATCACAGGCTTTGGCAGACGGGCACTATGAACAACCCTCTGGGGGTAGGAGGAGCGATTCCTCCAACCAACGATAACCAGCGAGGGCAAATTGAGGGCACTGCAGGGGGACAGACGCACAATGAAGGAAATGCAGGGGAAAAGCAGCAAGAGCAGGCTGAACAAGTAAAGCCAGACACACCGAAAGTGAGCTCATCCACATGCAAGCTAGTAGCTGTCCATAGGCCAGAAGTGGAGCTACCCAGTCACCACATCAATGCTAGAATCCAATACATGAGAGATCATGCTGTCATAGGTAAATTTATTGGATTTTGGCCAAATGAGAAGGCCTTAAGAACCTGGATTAATGTAAAATGGCATCCAAAAGGACAAATAACCCTGCATCTAGGGCTAAAGGGATTTTTTACCGCAGTCTTCAACTGTTTGGAAGATCCGAATAGAGTCTTTGATGGGGGGCCGTATTTCTTCAACTCAGCCGGGCTATTTCTCAAAGAATGGGTCGCACGATTTAACCTGGAGAAGGAAGATCTAAGCTGGGCACCGGTTTGGATCAGGATGTATTCGCTGCCATGGGAATACTGAGAAGAGGAGTCTCTCAAAGAAATAGGCAAAGTCTTGGGCGAATTCATCAAGGTAGCTGAAGAAACAAAGACAATACGGTATACCTCATATGCACGGATCTGCGTCTATATGGACCTGAAACAACCCCTGCCGGATACAGTAAGACTCTTTCATGAAGATTCAGAATGGATCCAGTTAATTGATTATGAGCATGTTCCATTCAGATGTAGGAAATGTCATGATCTAGGACACCTTTATAGAGATTGCCCTTTAAAAAGTAAACCTCCAGGTCAAGACAACCAGGAACACCAATCCTCAGACGGATTCATTAAGGTGCCAACTAGAAGAAGAGGAAATAAAAAATCTGCAGCCCCTATCAAGTTATCTCCAGGGGATTAATCAAAACCCTCCACTAGTAACAGCTTTGAAGTTTTAGCCAATGAAGAGTCGCAGGACCCGGAGATCTTAAACTCCAATAAAAAATGTTCCATTCCGAAGAATACTGAAGGATCCCATTCGAAAGCAAGAGAAAAGAAGGTGGTACAAGAGAGCAACAACATCAAACCTGCCTCAAAAACCTGGAGCATCCCTGAAATGGAAATAAACGGCATGGATCCCATTAGAGGAAAAGACAGTGAAGTAGATGAAAGCAATCAAGAACCTCAATTCATGGAGGAGGATACTGAATCAATAGACATTGGCGAGCTCGACATTTTGGGTCTGGAACAGGCATGCAAAATAGGCAATTTCGACAAAATTTTGGACAGATAAGTGGACAATCTAGTGGCGGTTCTCAACAGGGCTCAAAAGAAATATTCATTAGGGGTTCAAATAGGCAGCCAATGGGATGGGAATTTCATCACCAAAGACAGTAAAAAATGAGGATGGAAGACCACATTAGAAAGAACCATCAAGATTGGAGAAGTCTTGGTAGAATCAGGCAGATATGCCAAGCTAACCAAGTACTTTAACACCAACCCCAAACCTTCCCAATGAAGTTGATGTCGTGGAATATCACAGGGCTCAAAATCCCAAGGAAAGGACAACTATTAAAAAACATGCTAATGGACGAAAACCCCACAATTCTATTTTTGCAGGAAACTAAATGTAACTCGACAGTTTTGGAAACAATTGCAGCAAAGGTCTGGCCTGGAGGCTTGGTAACAACTGTTGATGCTCAAGGAGTGTCTGGAGGACTTGCAGTGCTCTGGGATGCGTGAACCATACAACTAAAGAACATACATGCAAACAAAAATTTCATACAGGCCATCTTTCACATAATTGGCACCAATATTACTGGTAACATGACAAACGTATATTTTCCTCAAGAAACTCAGCACAAGATTGAAATCTTGGATACCATTACGCAGCTCAATACAGACAAGGCGCACCCATTATGGATATCTGGAGGAGATTACAATATGATCGCAAGCATGGAGGAAAAAAAAGGAGGACGATGCAGCATAAACAGAGATGGCTCCATATTAAAAGACTTCATTCAGAATAATTGGCTAATAGATATTCCCTCAAACAATGGCGTATACACCTGGAACAATAAAAGGGCCGATCCAATGCAAATAGCTTCACAACTTGATCGATTCTTGATTTCGAACAATGCTATTCATCTAGGAGGAGAATTCATGGCATCAATCCTTCCTTACTCTAGCTCTGATCACTTGCCAATAGCCCTCCACTGGAATCATCCTGGAAGTAACATTAGGAGACCATTCAGGTTTGAGGCTTTTTGGCTTTCACATCTGGACTTTTATGAATTCGTTAAAGCATCCTGGCTAAAATTTAATCCAACAGATGGCACTAAAATGTAAATCTTCCAAAGGAAGTTGAAACATCTCAAGGGGGAAATTAAAAGATGGAATAGTTCTGTCTTCGGTAATATCTTCAAAGCTAAGGACCGCCTCAATCAAGATATGAAAAATATTCAGCTAAGAATGATAGCCGAAGGACGTTCTGAAGAGCTCGCTCAGAAGGAGCAGTACATAGAAAAGCAAATTCTTGAGAGAGACTTACAAGAGGAGACTCTTTGGAGGCAAAAATCTCGAGTTAGATGGCTAAAGGAGGGTGAAAAAAATACAAAATTCTTCCACAAAACTACTGTGCATAGAAGAATGAGCTATCAAATCTCCCATATCAACAATGAACAAGGAAGTAAAATTGAAACACATGAAGGTATTGAACAAGAATTTCTCAAATACTTCAAGAAGATGAATCAAGAACCTAATAGAGACAGAACAGAGGCTATTGATAAAATCACCCGAAATATTCCCAACCTAATCACAGAAGATCACAATCTTCTCCTTCTCAAACCAATTAGTCTTCAAGAGGTTGAGAATGCAGTGCATCAGCTGAAAGCTGGGAAAGCACCAGGTCTAGATGGATTTACCTCAAACTTCTTTCAGCACTTCTGGGATCTTGTCAAATGGGAAGTCTGGTAGGTTGTGGAAGAATCTCGCACGTTAAGATGGATGTTTCCAGGTATGAACGCAACTTTCATTACACTAATACCCAAATCACAGGAGTCTAATACTCGAGATAAATACAGACCGATTGCTTTATGTAACATCATCTACAAAATCGTCTCCAAGGTTATAGCTTCCAGATTGAAGCCTCTACTTCCACTTATTATATCTCTAGAACAATCTAGATATGTAGAAGGCAGACAGATCACAGATGGGATTATTTTAACCCATGAAATAATCCACTCCCTTAAGCAATAAAAAAAACCAGGTATGCTTCTCAAAATTGACTTATCTAAAGCTTTTGATAGTATCAACTGGGATTATATGCAAAAAATTCTAAAGGCCTTTGGTTTTGCCCCTTTCTGGATCAGATGGGTCAGCAGTCTTGTGTCATCCTCATTCTTTTCTATTCTTATTAATGGAATCCCATCAACCACTTTCTGTCCTTCCAGGGGTATCAGACAAGGTGACCCTCTTTCACCATTTCTTTTTGTCATTCTAGCGGAGGGTCTGGGTCACAGCATTAAATCAGCTATCCTCTCTCATAGCCTCCGAGGTCTAGCCTTCCACCATATACCCGCCTTTTCTCACCAACAATTCGTTGATGACAACATGCTATTTGGCCATCCTTCTGTTCAAGAAGCCCGATCCTTCAAGTCAATTCTCTCTAACTTCTCGGAAGCGTCGAGAGCTCTCATCAACAAAGTCAAATCTGATATTTTCTTCTTCAATACACCTCCTACCACCCAACGAGCTATTGCCCACATCCTAGGCTTCACCATTGCTTCTGTTCCGTCTAAATATTTGGGGGCTCCTTTATTTGCTTTGGCTCTTAAGCATTCCTCTTGGAGCTGCCTCTTAGAAAAACTTGAAGCTAAACTTTTCCTGTTGACTCATAGAGCTCTTAACATGTCTAGTAGATTGGTTCTAATTAAAGCGGTTCTTCAATCCATGCCTACTTATCTTTTCTCTATTCTGGCGGCACCTAAGTGGGTTCTTAAGGCAATTAAACAGCTTCAACGCAATTTCTTATGGGGAAGCTTGGGTCCAAACAGGAAATGGGTGCTAGTTAAATGGGAGAAAGCATGTCTTCCAAAAAAGGCTAGAGGCATTGGGCTGAGAGACCCAGAACATAGCAATATGGTCATGGGAGCCAAAATCTGGTGGAGATGGCTCTCAAACCCAAGCACACCCTGGGCATCTCTATGGATAGCGAAATATGCAGGTAATGTACCCATAGAAGAACGAATTAGAATGTCAGAGGTGAGCAAAGGATCAGTTATCTGGAACTCAGCTAATCTTCATCGACATCTAATTCAAAAGAATAGCTTTTGGGATTGAAGAATGGTAATACAGCAAGGTTTTGGGAAGACTCATGGCAGCAACTACCAAATCTCAGAGACAACACCCCGGGGCTCCTAAACCAAGATATAAACCCCTTCGCTAAGGTTAGTCAATTTTGGGAAGATCACAATGGACAAGAACACAGGAAATGGAAAGAGGTCTGCCACATCTTATCACACAGTCCAGCGCAATCTCATCTTACACTTTCATCAGAACTTCAAAATAGGTAAATTCTCTGTTCAAAAGACATGGACATTCTTAGATGGGGGTACGAGGAAAAAGGAATTTTCACTGCACAAGAAGCTTAAAAACTCATCATCAAAGACAAGGTGGTTAAAGATAAGTTATGGAATAATATTTGGAACTTCGCAGTATGGCCGAAGGTCTCTACCTTTTTATGGTTGTTGTCTCACAACATAATTTTAACCCTGGGACAATCTAAGGAAAAGGAACTTCGCGGGGCCATCCATCTGTCCCAACTGTAAACAAGAAGAGGAAACAGTATTACATCTCATGCAAACCTGTCAGGTAGGAAGGAAATTATGGGAAAAGATTACATTTTGGTGTCAAAAAGAAGGTAGAGTGCACGGGGATATCACAGGCACCCTTCGCACCTAGAGCCAAGAGCCATATCAAAGTAAACTTTTAAATACACTATGGCAACTCATCCCAGGTCTTTTAATGTGGAATATCTGGAAGGAGAGAAACAGAAGGATCTTTAAAGATCAATCAATGTCGATTGAGCAGATATGGACAAGATTGCATGATAACCTTAGAGAAACTCTATTTGTCAAAGAATGGTCTAAGGAGGATTTCCCATCAGACCTGCAGGAACAAGCTATCTGGAACAATTGGCAGATTCAATTAAATCAGACGCTCTCAACCAAGGATAACATTCCTAAGCATCAGACGCCTGCAGCTATATGGAACCCACCGCCAATCAATGTGTTCCAACTTAACTTTGACGGTGCTTCAAGAGGCAATCCAGGGAAAACGGGATATGGTGGAGCCATACGTGATTACCAAGGCACCTCTCTCATAATTTTTTATGGCTCAATTGGATGGAATACCAACAATGTAGCTGAACTAGAAGGATTATGGAGAGGTCTTAATCTGGCACAAGAACGCGGTTTCTTTCCTCTTATTGCGGAAGGAGACTCCCAAATCATCATCACCATGGCCTGTAAACTTCTGCAAGGATCCCCTGTTCACAAAGTCAGTAGCAGCTGGAGACTGGCTCCTCGCCTGGATCTTCTCAATCAATGGATTTCTCTTCACCAAGCAATTTCCTTCAAACACATCAGAAGAGAAGGGAACAAGCTGGCGGACTTTCTAGCTAATTTGGGAGTGGATAGTGGAAAAGATTTCTTTGAGGGCTTGCTACCCAACACAGTTTCAGAAAGCCAGCTCTCAACATTCCGAGAAATTGTCAACAATGATATGCAATCGAAAGAAGGCTCACACCCGGATGTGGGTGACTTACACATGTCTGAATGCTGAGTTACGAAAGGAAGGCAGCTGGCATCAGGACCAACGATTTAAAGCGGTTCGCAATGGGTGAAACTCAGGCATTAAACGCTCTGAGTACTGGCGGTCTGTAACGAATTAATTGCAGGATGGAGGCTATCAATTCAGGCATAAATGATATGGAACGAGGCGGATTAGGAACAGAATTTTGTTGCAGTCTGTTCATGCCCTGGCGCTCCCAAGCGGTAAAAGGAATATGGCATCCCCCCTCGGTCAGGTATGTGGATTCGGTTATGTTTGAGCCAGAAGAAGTTTGGTCCATAACGCTGGGTCTCTGCGTCTATGTCTGGTCCAAGATTTTGGCTTTGTCTGTCAATGTTTGGTGTCATGGTTTCGCTTCTCCGGTCCTCACCTTGTTAGCGCATTCGGTCTCTTCTGGTAGTGATTAGGTTTCGTGGGTTGGCTATTCAGTCGATTGCCTGCTCTGTTTGAGGGTTGTCTGGTCCTGGAACCCAAGGCAATTAGCCTACAATTGGCCTCCCCACATCTACCCTCAATATCTCAGTGTGCTAAGCCAGCAAGTTTTCTTAACAATGCCTCGCCATCGAGGTACCCCCATATGGGGCAGCAATTCAGGGTCCAGGGGTGGTTCTCGCAGTAGAGGAGGTTCGATACTGCAATGTGTAGATCCTTTGGCCTCTGTTCCGCCCCCCTCTCCGCCCTCTGATAATTCTGGCTCGTCTTTGGCCTCTATTCCGCCCCCCTCTCCGCCCTCTGATAGTTCTGGCCTGTCTCTGAATAGCTCATTCGATTCTGCGCATTTTCAGTTCAGAAGTTGGCTTAACAAGCCACTTATTTTAGCCATTGTGACCGTGCTTTTCGAGGAGGAAGAGGAGCAAGTCAGTTCGGATGAACCATCCATGGAACCGTCGCACTCCTACGCTCCCAGTGATAGTCATGGTAGCCCATCGGGGGTTGTACTCAATGCGTCTGAAATGATGAGCACAGAAGGCCAGCCCCCGTCTGCTCAGGAGCCCATAATCGAATCCGAGCTGGCGCGCTTCACTGAAAACATTCTCAACCTTGTTCTCCCGCTAGGCCGAAGCACAATGGAAGCAGAGGATAATGTAATGGTGACCTGGGTAAATCAAACGAGCGCAAAGGATTCTGGCTTTCCTCCGCAGGACTAAATTCGCCATGACTTCAATTGCTCTTCAGGAAGATAAGCTTTTTGGTTGTTTTATGTATGAGTTTTCCTATTTTGTATGGTCTCTTCCATCTACCAGCCTAAAATACTTAGTCTCCAGGATTTTTTGGTTCTAAATGGATATGAAAGGGTCATTAGTCAGAACAGCATTTTTGTAATGGTCATTAGACAGAACAGTATTTTTGTAAAAGTCAGGTAGCAGGATACCTGCAATAGTTTTTTTTACAGAGGGCAGGCTACTACCCCCTCAGAGGTTCAAACCTCTTTGTAAATATTTTTCCTTTTTATTTTAATAGAATAGTCTTTATCGAGAAAAAAAAAATGACATTCTTAGTATTATCCCATCACAGAATGAACCCCATCACCATCTATTCTAGACTTACTAAATTTATTTAAAAAAAATAAAAATTATTTCTAAATATTGCATAATAAAATAAAAAAAAACAAATATATAATACTATTTAAATAATAAAAATAAAAAATCTTTTAATAAAAAACTTATAACATAAATATCATCTTAACCTATTATATCAACTTATTTTTCCCTCCAATAACCCAATCTCCAACATTAAAATTAATATATTATCTATATGTTTTTAAGGATACTATAGAAACATATATTTATAGATGTGGACAAATTGTATTTCAGAATAGTAGAGTACCATAGATTTAAGAAACATTGTACAGTAGCATAGTATAACATTGTACGCATATTACATAATCTAACGTGACAAAACCAAATCAATGAGAAGTACATGCCTAGGCACGTTTATCTAGACCCTTGAAACCGCTGCAACTACTTATGTGCTCGATTTCCCTGAATATTTTCAGCGAGGTTTTCCTCGGTTGTGAAAAGTGAAATGATTAATTGACTTAAGAGGTTTGCTATGTTAGTCATTCAAATTAAATTGAAATTTTATTATGTTTATGAAAAATTTAAAAACAATAAAGATAAATAACTAATATAAAATAAAATGAAAAAATAAATCTCTCTGAGCTAATATTAAATCTTTAATTAAAATAAATTTATAGTGAAAATAAAATACAATGTCGTGAAAATTATCTAAATTATTAAAAGCTTTTAGTTTCCGTCCAATGCCGGCCTAAGATTAGTCGCCTCTGCTTTCATGGCAGTTTCTTGGATCGTTTCTTGAGGTGGCTTCTCTTTTAATGCATTCGGGTCAAAAACCTCTGGATCCAAAAAAATACAATGCTCCGTCAAAATTATCTAAATTATTAAAAGTTTTTAGTTTCCCTCCAAACCCTAAGATTAGTTGCCTCTGCATTCGGGTAAAAAACCTCTGGATCCACATCAATCTTATTATTTGGACGCCGACCTTAGTTATTTTTTGTTTTTTCTATATCCGTATGAACTGGATTTTTTGCACCTTATCCTTATCAATGAATTCAGCCAAACAACGCATTGAAGGACTCTGAACCTTTTGATGGCACGCTCGGCAAAGTTTTGACTTCTTATCTCTTTCATTGGAAGTATCAAACACCGCCGCTCGAACCAAAGTTTTCATATTCAAAAAATTATATCTAAAAAAAGTATATGAGAACCCAGCTAACGTGAATTATAGTTTGAATAATATGGCATTTTGAATATTATTTTTTATGATCTTATTCTCTTTTACATTTATAAGAAAAGTGTTTTAAAACTATAAAATAAATAATATGAAAATTTCTTTCAAATTTATATAAAACAAATTTAAAAGGGAATTATATTAGCGCGAGAAAATATATTTAATGCGAAACCATATATAAAGTCTATTCAAATTACCATATAAATTATATAATACTTTTAAAATATAATTATAGGATGTGTTTAAATTATAAAAAGATATATATTTAAATGTAAAATTAATAATATATTTAATATAAAATGAAAACATTATTACAAAACTATTGAAAAATTTGGTAAAGGGAAGCTTATATTAAAACCACATGTAATCTCTTAATGTAAAATTAGATCGGTATTAAAATTTTATATAAAAGAGTAAATTGAAATTATTAGTTTTTTAAATTCATCTAAATTAATATAGTTTTGAATATTAGTTTGTGATAGGTTGTTTTAAATCAATATAAATTAGTCTGAAATTAATAGATAATTTAAAATAAAATTATTATATTATTTAAAATATAAGAAATATAAATTACAATGTAAAGTATATTATTAATAGAATATATGAAAGTGTACTACATTATCATTATATATATTATATATGGGGGATTATTTTATATTTGTTTATTGGGTTGAGATGTGTTATACCGTTTAATAGAAGGGTATATGGGTAGACATAAAAATTAAATTCAACATCTATTTTAAAATTTATATTTTTGTGATTCATACTCACGAACAATATCTCGTTCAGATTAATCACGACAATTTTTTTGTGGTTATTGTTTCAAACTACATTTATTCAAACCACTCGAATGTGGTTTGAAACATTGACCACAAAATACATTGTTGTGATTAATTCAAAAGATACATTAATCATTTAACATTTATATCTAGTTTTAACTAAAAAATAATAAAAGGTTTAAAGCAATATAGATCCCAGTATGGGTGAGATGTTATAGTGTCTATAGAGTGTAACCATTTAAATCTTGGCTCAATTAATATTAAAATGTAATAAAAATAATAAAATTCAATTTGTTATATGTAATGTTGTTTTTCTTAGCCGCTCCAACTCAAGTTAGAGATTATACTCTGAGAAAAATTACATAAATAATTATAAGTTATATTGGTCAATGTTAAGTTAATAATGGTCAATAGAAAACTCATCTTATAGTCTTGTTGTGGTAGGAACTAATAAATTGAGATTAATAACTTGGCAAAGTGAAAACATGTATAATGGTGGGAAGTAGCTCTTGTAATATATTTTTTGCATCTTCTTTCTATCCATTTTTTATCGGAAAACTTGCTTAAATGATGGTGGAAAGTAATTGATGGTAAATATTTTATTTTCAGATGGTTTTCATGCAAAACTTAACAATAACAAGTCACTACACAAATATCTAAAAATCATGCATGAATATTGCAACCATATCTATAGATTATGGCATAAAATATGTAAGGAAATTATCCACATGACGTTATATTTATGTTGTGAAAAGGCTGCAACATGACCTTCAAGTTATGGTCTAATCAAGTGTTTGAAAATATTTATTTTTTAACAATATGGAAAAAAAATATTTATTTTTCAAAGCTAAATATGATAATTTACATTAAACTAATGGTGATCAACATCTATTGTTAGATTCCTACCTTGAGAGGGATTAATAATGATTTCATAACCATATTTAAATTTAATTAATAAGCAGATAAAAATTTAATACTTACAACAAACCTCCTATATAACAAGTTTATTAACCATGGATATCCATCCTCACTTTAGCAATGATATTATTAACTTGTGAATAGGTTTTGTTACAATACTATGGGAAATACCATGGAAAATCAATTATGTTGTGAAAATGTTGCAACATGACCTTCAAGTTAAGGTCCAATCAAGTGTTTGAAAATATATATTTTTTAACAATATGGAAAAAAATATATTTATTTTTCAAAGCTAAATATGATAATTTACATTAAACTAATAGTGATCAACGTCTATTGTTAGAGTCCTACTTTGAGAGGGATTAATAATGATTTCATAACCATATTTAAATTTAATTAATAAGCAGATAAAAATTTAATACTTACAACAAACCTATTATATAAAAAATTTATTAACCATGGATATCCATCCTCACTTTAGCAATGATACTATTAACTTGTGAATAGGTTTTGTTGCAATACTATGGGAAATACCATGGAAAATCAATACCACATACCTAAAAGTCATAACTCCTTCCATAATAGAAAATTAAAATATAAAATATATTAGACATTACATATATCACATAGACTGAAATTCTCTATCTTATGTTTGGAGAGAGATAGATAAAGAGAGAGAGAGATATGGTGCAGGAAGAGAGGGGGAAAGAGAGCAGGAGAGAGGGAGGGAGATAGTGATAGAGTTGGAGGGTAGAGAGAGAGAGAGAGAGTGAATGGGAGAAGAGAGAGAGATGGAGAGAGGAATGAAGAGAGAGAGGAAGGGAGGGAGAGAAGGAGAGAGGGGGGCAAAGAGAGATGTATTTTGAGATGGAGAGAGAGGGAGGGAAGAAAAAAGACATAAAGAGATAGAGGTAATGAGAGACAGAGTGACATGTGAGAAATGGGGAGAGAGTGAGGAGGAGAGGAGAGGAGGGAAGACAAAGATAAGGAGACATGATGATGCAGGGGGGATAAAAGGTGAGAGAGAGAAAGAGATAGGGAGGGAGATGGTGACAAAGTTGGAGGGCAGAGAGAGAGAGAGGGAGAGAGAGCGATTTGGGGATAGACAGAGTGAAGTGGGAGAGAAAGGGAGAGAAAGAAAGGAAAAGAGAGGGGACTTGAGGGAGAGAAAGAGAGAGGGGGTAAGATATATATAGAGTTGGATGGGGAGAGACGGTGTGTAACATCTTATCACATAAAACAATAAATTGTTTTCCACTCTTTTAACTTTGCTGCTGGAAATTATCAAGGTTAATAACTTTGATTATACAATTGTTTATGGTTCAAATATGATACCATCCTTCATATCCATAAGTAATCTCACCTTGGATAGATCCCCGTTGGCATGTGTCATTGTTAAGTGTAACACTTTAATGATGAAGGTGAGGGCTAAGGTTTGTGCTGACACCTGCAGCTCAGACATTAATTGACTGATTAAACTCATTGATTAACCTCGAAAAAATAGTCTAGAGCCTTGAGTCACCTAGAATATCTCCCACCGTAGGATCAGGGCTTGATGATCCAACGGTTCTCGTGCTTAAGGGTTATCTATTTGATCAATTTCTAGCTTTACGATGTACATGATTTTCCTTTGATACTTCGCAAAACCTTGTGGCTGAACTCTACAACCTAACTAAGGGTTTGGCGCATAATTATGGTGTTGGATCGATCTCATTGTCCTGATGGGGTCTAGCAAGCATCCAGGTAACATAGCAAATAATTTCATCCCAGTAAATTCCTTCTGTCGTTTTTGTTTTTAGATTGAAGTGATTCCTCCCGCTCATCTGGTTTTTGATATGTAGGTAGCTCGAATATCTGCTAGTCTACACACCCCAAGAAGGATGAGGCTGGGAAATCTGCGTTTTCTTGGAGGTAATCTCCAATGCAAGGTACAAGGTTGCTTTCAATTTTTTTATGTTTGTTATGAGCCACTAATGAGTGTCACAGGGCTTCCAGATTCTCACAGTTTCTTTCCACCTGGAGTTCCTCCAACTCAAGTAATGATGGAACCCTTAAAAGTTTTAATTGTATCAATCGTTTATCCATATTTCTCTATAGGATTTAACTCCGACGTTTATGCATTTGCAGGTAAGGTCTCGAAAAACGCATTTCTGAAAGAATTTAGAGTACGAAGGGTCTTTGTTACATTGGTTGTCGTTCTGTAGTTACAAGTTGGTCTTATCATCCAGCCTTCTTGTGAATTTACAAGCTAGTAAATGCTTTTAGACTTCAATTAGCTATGAAGGTGTTTCACCTTGTTGCATTTAATTTGGCTTCTCTGGTTAGAAGAAAAACCTCATGCCAAGGTTCAGGCCAACGTTAAATCTATAGATGATATGAAAGAAAATGGACAAGGGTTTATTTTATTGAATATTCAAAGGTGGAATGGTTCTATGAACCGATGTGACACGGACTGTTAAGGGTTTAATCCCGGTTTTTATATTTTCCATTCTGTATCCGAGTTATATATTTATAAAAATTATATAATCGGGATTCTGTTTTTGTTGGGCCGGTTTCTAGTAATAAATCTGGTTATTCTGAGTCATAAATGTCACAACTTTAATTATTTGGAACCTTGGGTGGATGCTTTGGTGTTTGGATCTCGGTTTTTCCTTTGGAAATCAACCAAGAGCCATGAAGAACCCTTGTGATTCAATTTATGATTTTTTACAGTTAATGTTAAAGTTCTATCTTAATCTGGTTATGAAATGATTTGCGATAACTGTTCCATGATGAAGGATTGCCTTCTTGTTTACGTATAATATTCAATATTACTGATATTTGTGTCTTTAGAAAAGTTTATGATTTCAGTATGAATACCAATCGGGCTTAATCTAATGCGTGCCTTATGTATCTAAAATGTGTCTCAAGGTTTAGATTATAAATGTGCCACATAATAGATTGACTGCTTGAAATACATAGGTTATTTCTAACTCTTCTAAATTACTGATATACTACTATCATGAAATGAATTCATGTTATTTTCAAAGAAATCCTAAAGTTGTAGATTGTACATCATTAACATTCAATGATATGTTTATACAAAAAAACGACAGTATTCATCTAGCATAATTCTGAGGTTAACTATCCATTAATGAATAATAATCATTTTAGTTAATATTTACTAAGAAAAACATTTGTTACTTATTTTTTCTTTTCTTTGTTTGTAATTATGCAATTTCTTCCTTTTCTTGGAAAGTTTCTCCACCCAGCCACAGATCTGGCGACTACATCAAGACTCCCCCTCTGAGCTCTTCCTGCTCCTAACATTCAATAAGTATGTTGCAGTCAGGTATCTTGGGCATTAGGACCATGGTCCAGCCTCAGGTCACATACCATTCTGAGTGTATTCAACAATTTCTCCCACCTGTTACTTTCATCTAGCTCAAGGAAATTTTGGGTAGCATCATTCATGCTCCCTATTCTTTGCTCTTTACCCTGTTTTACCAACCCCTTTAGGATTCTCCCTCTTTTCCTTTTGAGGGAACATATGAGAAATTTTTTGTAACTGTCTCAGGAGTATTAACTGTTTCTTTCAGCTCTTGACAAACTATTTTAATTCTCAATATTCATTAATCAAGTAACAAGATATGTACTGGCTTCTCAACCTTAATTCTTCAATAGTCTATGTTAAACAAAGTAAAAGATTAAAGTGATAAGTAAAACTAGGTAACAAAGTAAATTTTTGTGCATTATATGGTGTTAAATCTTCCCCCCTTCTGAGGAACATTGTAATTGGTGTTCTTTTTAAGAAAATAGTGTTGGATAAGCTTTCTGCATAGTTTCCTCTTCTTCCAGGCCAAAGTGCTTCCACTCCACTTTAACCTGGGTCCATTCCCTATTTGTTTTAATCTTTTCTGGATCCACCACTATTCCCTCTATTGACATAACATGACCCAGATACTATAATTAGCTTTTGAAAAAGTTGCACTTGCTATACTAAGCGTATAGCTAATTATCCCGAAAAATCTGCAACACTATTCTCAAGTGTTTTTCATGCTCCTTTTGACTCTTAGAATAAATTAGTATGTCATCAATAAAAAACAGTACAAACTTATCTAAAAATGGCTTAAAAATACCGTGTATCAGACTCATAAAAGTAGATGGAGCATTTGTAAGGCCGAATGGCAATACCAAGAACTCGTAATGGTCGTAACCAGTTCAAAATATAGTTTTCCAAATGTCTTCTTCCTTTATCCTTATCTGGTGGTAGCCGGACCTTAGATCAATTTTTGAGAACACACTGGCTCCCTACCCTTGATCAAATAAATCATCAATACGTGGTAAAGGGTATTTTTTTATTATAGACAATTTATTTAGCTGATGATAATCAATGCATAGCCTCAAGGTTTTGTCCTTCTTTCACACAAATAGTACAGGGGATCCCCAAGGGGATACACTAGGGCTAATGCACCCTTTATCCAGAAGTTCCTGAAGCTACATTTTAATTTCTGTTAACTCAGGGATGCTCATGCTGTAACGATCTCTAGAAATAGGACCTTCTCTTGAAATGAACTCAAGTGTGAGATCAATATCACGCTTAGGTGGCAATTAAGGAAACACATCAACGAACTCCTGAATCATAAGAATATTTTCCAAAGAATCCATTTTATTCTTAGAATTTGTATATCCTACTTGAATTTGTATATCCTAATGCATCTTCCTAACTGGTTAGCAGTAATAGGATGTAGCTTAGTAATTTTCTTGTTTCCTTGTATTTCATTTCTCTGTCCTGACTCCGTGAGATAACTTACAAATTTCTCCTTACTGTCAACTAGGGACCAATATCCTTCCAACCAATCCATCCCTATTAATACATCGTATGAACCTAAAGGGACGATATTAAGGTTGACATGGATTGATTTTCCTGAAACTGTTATAGGAAAATGATATATTTCCGCATATACTCTTATTTTTGTCCTTGTGGCTAGTTGAACTAACCAAGGATTTTTAAACATATTGCTTTGTAGCTAACATTTCTCTACCACGTTAGGACTAATATAGCTTAAGCTAGAACCTAGATCAAACAAAATAGAAACAGGTTGATCAACAATCATACCTTCACACTTGATCATGGTGGGTTGGTACTCTTCTTGATGATCATGCAAAGTAGCATTGATTTTGGGCATACTCCTTGCTACATCTCCAACTGTGGAGGCTTCTTACACATTTGAAAGTTTTTCTGTTCTGGCCCTCTGTGGGAAATTTTTGTACTAATGGGATTCTCCACATCCCCATCATTACAAATTTTGTTGTTACTGCGGTTCACTACCAAGTTTATTAACTCCTTCTGACCGTCTATTCTCGAGATAGGCTGGAACCTTTGACTGGTTCCTTGGAAATTTACTGAAGAGTATTTGTTGTATATTCCTTCCATTAGTGATCTTTGTTTATCTACTTGGGGGTAAATTTCTCCCCTTCCTGCCCAAAGCTCCTTTGGACCCTTCACTCTTCTGTTTCATTTGCTGATAACAAATACATGCTTTTCACACCACATCATCCATTGTTTTAGGGTAATCAAATTCTAGCTTTTCCTTCATAAAGTTGGGTAAACTAGTAATCAGTCCCTGAATCTTGGCCTATTCTTCCTGCATATATGGGACACATCGTAATAGGGAAGTAAATCATTTCACATATTCATCCATGGTCAAGGTTCCCAACCTTAAATCATAGACTCCTTTTCTTTTTCATCATAGTAATGCTCAGTTAAATATTTATCCTTGAAATACTTCTGAAACTCTTACCATGTAACTTGTTCTTCATTATTTTTTCTCATAGTTTTGATTTCTTCCCACCAGAGGGTGGCCTTACCCCTTAGTTGATAAACTGATAGTTGTGCTTTAATTTTATCAGTATAGTCATAAATCTAAAAGTACTTGCTCATGTCAATTAGCCATGCTTTAGCTTCTTCTTCAGATTCTCCTTCAGAAAGTGACAGTTTTATCTTTTTGAACTCACCTTGTAATTCCACCTTTTGTCTTTCTGTCTTTCTCTGGTCAGAAACATTGTTCGAACGTCCCTCTTCATATTCCCTGTGTCCTTATGCTGACTCTGCATTATCTTCTCCATGATGGTCTATTGGGGTTTTCTCCCTATCCTCAACACTGGGATCTAGTTCCCGTTTATTCTATTGGTCAGACAGAGTTTTAAGGATTCTTTCATGTTCCTGCCACAGTCGTTCGTTATCTGTTTTGAGGTTTGTCATGTCCGCACATAATTGTTGAATGGTTTCAAGTAGGGAACTGTTGGCTTGATGATATTCTTCTCCCAGTTATATCCATATGTTTGTGTTGACCTCTACATAAGTTTCTTCCAGCTGGTTTGATGGTCTCAGACTCCTTTTCATTTCTTCTCTTTGGTGTTGATCTCTATCTTTGTGTTCACATTCAGAGATACTCAGTTGGTCATTACAAATATTTGTTTTTATTATATATATATAATATATATATATATATATATATATATTATATATAATATATATATCCCAGAAGTCTCAGTGTGTGACCTCGACTCTGATGCCATTTGTAACATCTTAATACATTAAAAAAAAAATCTTTTACACTCTTTTAACATTACCGCTAAAAATTATTAAGGTTAATAAATTTGGTTATACAATTTTTTATGGTTCAATTATGATACCGTCCTTCATATCTACAAGTAACCTCACCTTGGATAGATCCCCATTGGCATGACTCATCGTTAAGTGTACCGCTTTAATGATGAAGGTGAGGATCGAAGTTTGTGCTAACACTTGTAGCTCAGACATTAATTAAATGATTACACTCACTGATTAACCTCAACAGAATAGTCTCGAGCCTTGAGTCACCTGGAAAATCTCCCACCATAGGATAAGGGCTTGATGATCCAACGGTTCTCGTGCTCAAGGGTTATCTGTGTGATTGATTTCTGTCTTTCCGCTATACGCTATTTTCATTTGATACTTCGCAACACCTTGTGGCTCGACTCTATAACCTAACTAAGCATGTGATGTAAAATTATGGTGTTGGCTTGATCTCCTCGTCCTGATAGGGTGTGGCCAGCATCCAGGTAATGTAACAAAGAATTTCATCCTAATAAATTCCTTTTGTCATTTTCATTTTCATATTGAAGTGATTCCTCTCACTCATCTGGTTTTTAGTATGCAGGTAGCTTGAATACCTACTTGTCTACACACCCAAAGAAGGAAGAGGCTAGTAAATCTGTGTTTTGTTAGAGGTAATGTCCAATGGAAGCTATAGGGTTGCTTTCAATTTTGTTCTGTCTATTATGAGCCACTAATGAATGTCATAGGGCTTCCAGATGCTTGCAGTGTTTTTCCACCTGGAGTTCCTCCAAATCAAGTAATGATGGAACCCTTAAATGTTTTACTTGTATCAATCATTTATCCATATTTCTCTACAGGATTTAATTCCAACATTTATGCATTTGCATGTAAGGTCTCAACAAACGCATTTCCGAAATAATTTGGAGTATGAAGGGTCTTCCTTACACTTGTTTTCGTTCCCTGGTTACAATTTGGTCTTATCATCAAGCCTTCTGGAAAATTTACAAACTCGTAAGTGCTTTCAGACTTCAATTAGCTGTGAAGGTGTTTCTCCTTGTTGCATTTAGTTTGGTTTCTCTAGTAATAAGAAAATCCTCATGCCAAGGCTCAGGCCAGTGTTAAATCTATAGACGCTATGAAATAAAATGGACAAGGTTTTATTTTGTTGAATATTCAGAGGTGGATCGGTTTTATGAACTGATGTGACACAGACTATTAAGGGTTTAATCCTGGTTTTGATATTTTCCATTCTGTATCTGAGTTATATATTTGTAAAAAATCTATAATCGGGATTCATTTTTTGTGTGGTCAGTTTCTAGTAATAAATTTGGTTATTCTGAGTCACAAATGTCACATCTTTAATGATTTGGAACCTAGGGAAAATGCTTGGGCAGTTGGCTCTCAGTTTTTCCTTAGGAAATTGACCGAGAGCCACGAAGAACCCTTGTAATTCGATTTATGATTTTGTACTGTTAATGTTAAAGTTCTAGCTTAATTTGGTTATGAAATGATTTGCTATAATTGTTCCATGATGAAGGATCACCTTCTTGTTTGCGTTAAATAGTTAGTATTATTGATATTTGTGTCTTTAGAAAATTTGATGATTGCAGTATGAATATCGTTCAGGCTTAATCTAATGCATGCCTTATGTATCTAAAATGCGTCTCATGGTTTAGATTATAAATGTGCTATAGAATAGATTGACTGCTTGAAATCCATAGGTTATTTCTAACTCTTCTTAACTACTGATATACTACTATCTTGAAATGAATTCATGTGATTTTCAAAAAAATACTTAAACTGTGGATTGTACATCATAGACATTCAATGATATATTTATACATAAAAACGACAGTATTCATGTAGCATAATTCTGAGGTTAACTATCCATTAGTGAATAATAATCCTTTCATCTAATATTTACTAAGAACAATTTTTGTTACTTATATGTTCTTTTATTTGTTTATAATTATGTAAGTTCTTCCTTTTCTTGGAAGTTCTCTCCACCTAGCCACCGATATGGAGATTACGTCCAGGTTCCTCCTCCGAGCTCTTCCTTCCCTTGACAGTCAATAAGTTTGTTCCAGTCAGGTACCTTGGGCATTAGGACCATGGTCCAGCCTCAAGTCACATACCATTCCAACTTTATTCAACAGTTTTTCCCACTGGTTACTTTCGTCCAACTCATGGAAATTATTGGAAGCATCATTCGTGCTTCCTATTCTCTGCTCTTTATCCTGTTTTTCCAACCCCCTTTAGGATTCTCCCTCTTTTCCTTTTGAGGGAATAGATGAGCAACTATTTGTAACTATCTCAGGAGTATTAACTGTTTCTTTTACTTCTTGACAAACTATTTTAACTCTTAATATTCATTAATCAAGTAACAAGATATGTATTGGCTTCTCAGCCTTAATTCTTCAACATTCTATGTTAAATAAAGTAAAATATTAAAGTGATAAGTAAAACTAGGTAACCGTAAATGTTTTTGTAGTATAGGGTGTTACATGAGGAGGGAAGAAGAAATACATAAAGAGAGATATATGGGGAGAGAGAGAGAGGGTAACAAGGGAGAGATGAAGTGAGAGTGAGGGAGAGAGTAAAAAGGGAAGCGAGAGAGAGAGAGAGAGAGAGAGAGAGAGAGAGAGAGAGAGAGGGAGGGAGGGAGAGATGGATCTAGCCTAGATATGTATGTATGTATATAAAAACTAGCCTAGATCCATCTTAACCTTGGATCTATTAAGAATCAAGAGGGATCATATCTCTTGAGGTGCACACCTATTTTTTAGTGCAAAATTGGAGGAAAGGTTTGCACCTTGAAATATTTGATCCTTATGAGCACTTGATAGATATGAGGTTAAGATGGGTCTAGACTAGTTTAAATTACAGTCGGGATATACATAGCTTGAAAAATTTATATTTGTTTATTTAAATTACAATTTGAATAATATAATATTAATAGATATATAGTTTTTTTATGATTTAATTTAATTTTCTAATTTTATATCAAATTAATTAATTTATTTTCCATTCAAAAAATTTTGTAACTATATTACATCAAAAAACTTAATAGAGTTACGTAGTGCAGATACACCATAGGGTGTGTTTCAAAACCACAGTAAATAGAAATAGGGATTTTTATGAGAACACCCTTACATATATGTCCAAAAATAGCTATCAAAATCTCCACATCTATAGTCAATAAAATCTAGAAAAAAAAAGAGCTAAAATTGTGAGCAGACCCAAAAGAAAAAAATAGGTTCTCCAATGTTATTCAAAAGCACCAAGCTAAAAGCTTATAAAGGATTGAGAACTTTTGGTGCAGAACCCAATAAAAAGAATCAATGATATAATTGGGGATTCATATCAACCAGAAAGGAAATATAGTGCAAAGAGCCATACATGCTCCCGACAAATCATCTTCAGAGAGAAAGGAAGAAACAAGAGTCATCCTCACCCAAGGGGAACCGATCAGGCCACTGTGTGGCCCTAAGAAGCCATATCTATGAACAAAAAAAAGGTAAAACTGGTAAACATCTGCATCACTATGTTCCAGAACTAACCAAAATGCCTGCTCCAGCCTCAAACCTGTCTTTGGCAAGGAATCCACATCCTGATTCATTTCCCTGTAAATGTGTGAGCAAGTAAAACCATTAAATAAAGAAATGAGTTGTAGGATCTCTTCCAAAATGGGATATATATATATATATATATATATATATATATATATATATATATATATATATATATATATATATATATATATATATATATATATAATCCTGAGTTCAGTTCACATAATTCACAACTAATTTTTGAGTCCTTGAAGACCTACAAAGAATCACATCCCCTCTTAAGAGAAAATGTAAGAGGGGGCTTACATGCTAACAACTCATAATGATTAGTAGCTCCACTTCTGAGGCCCATGGAAATATGGAAAGAGTGGTTGTTTGCAAGGAATAAGATGGCCCCTCCACCCCAATTTTGTTTTTGGACTTGTCAAGCCCCGTAAAAAATCCCCATAGTTTCGATTAATCAAGCTTTTCCTAAATTATGATTTTGGATGTAACTAAATATTTTGATTAAGGGAAATGGATCAATATAGCTAACCCTTCCCTGGCCACCTAAAGAGTGGATGAGATTTGATCCATGAATATCCCTTGATCCTTGCCAAGCCAAACACCCCAAATAAAAATTACTAGTAGTGCCCTAAAAACTCTAGTACTGTGATCTGATTTCCAACTCCTCCAAGTCTCCTCAATTGCAGCCCCTCTCCATACCATAACCTGACCAAAAGCTTGTTGGACCAATTTCCATACTTCATGAAAGAAAGGGCAATCAATAAAAATATGACAAGAGGATTCCCCACTTCGCTTGCTTAATGCAGACCAACCAAGACCAATCAAATATATGTATTGCATCACATCCCATCTTTGTTATTTAAGACATAACATATGAAAAACTTGGATTTTGGAGGTCATTTATCTTTCCATGTCACCTTCCACCACCAAATTTCCTCCCAATGACCTTTCTCACATAATAAGATGATATAACCTATTTTGGGTATGTACACTCCATTCTCAACAAATTCCCATATCATTTCATCCTCCCTTTTAGTAATTCCGACATTACCCAATCCAAGAGCTTCTAAATATCTTAGCCAGAGATCTGCATTTTGGCCTACCAAGTTCAAATCCTCAGTCGAGCACCAACCTTGACTATAGAGATAATTGACTCATGTATTCGTAATATATGTAATTTTTGTAAATCCATGATCCTAATATGGTTAATGATGTCTAGTGGTTGTCAGAACCCATCCCCAAAATTGGGCCAAGGGTCCTAGCCTACCCTCACCTTGGATTTTTCACCAATTCTCCAGGCCAAACCAAATTCAATGAGCCCAAAATAATTTAAGACCACCCTCCAAATAATAAAAATGTTGGCCTTTTCCTTTTCTGGATGCCCAATCCAATCCTCCAAGGGGCATGAAGCTATGTAATTTTGATGACAACTAAATTATGTAGGTTCTAACAAGAGATCAACCTCCATCCAAAATTTTTTGTAAGAGATTTTTAGAATGTAATATTTTTTTTTAAGCCCCAACCCCCAAGATATTTTGGCATGACCAATCATTCCCACTTGGCCCAAGGAAGAACAAACTAATCGCTTTTTCTGAACCAAAGGAATATGAAACATATACATCTGGATTTTTCCAAGATGCATTTAGGAATCTAAGTTAGTGCCATCGAATAGATCGGAACGACCTCCAATGATGATTTTACTAAGACAAGCCTTTCAACTCTTAATAGTCATGTATGACTCCAAACTTTTAGTATTTTCTCCAATTTGACTAAGAGCCAAGACCAATCCTCCTTCGAATATTGATTTGGATTGAGATGAAAACCCAGATACTTTAGACCCTCTTCTAGTTGATATAATCCAAAACAAAAAATAGATCGCAAAGCGTGAACCTCTTGCACCTCCAGATTGTGAAAAGAAATGGAGGACTTTTGGTTGTTTATCAACATGCCTATTTCTTTCCCAAAAAATCAACGAATTTTATCAAGAGTCTTATGATGTTGATTTAAGCAGGAACACAATAAAGTACAGAAATAACCATAAATACGGAGATGTAGTAGAAATAATACTTCATTTTATTAATGTAAAATACTGAAATATGTTTACAAACAAAAATGGAAATAAACCAGCTAGGGCGTTGCTAGCTTATCTCTGAGAAGAGATGTGGCGGCTACATGCTTCTGAACTGTGTTACAATGAGGCTCGAAGGCCTATTTATTGTTAAGAAACAATGGAAAACCCTAAACATCCGAAAACCTAACCCTAGGAGATGAAATGCCAAACTGTGGGCCCCGTTTGGGTAAATTCATACTTCAACTTCCCGGGGTTGTAACTTTGGCATACAATCTCTATTTGATGCGCATCATAGCTCGTTAGAAAGATCTATCAGAGGAATACAACTTTGGGAATATGATCATCAGTCCATGGACCCATGTTACTCCTAGTTTTCCCAAAAAAATGTCATTTAGGGCCTCAAAACATCTCGAGAAGTTCAGGACCCGAAAAAATACTAAAAATAGTAAAGTGTGCTACAATTAAGGAAAATGAAAAAATAAAAGAGATAGTTGTGGGGGTCCGAGTGGGATAGGTGGGTGGCCACCAACATCCATTTGGATCATCTTCACATCCCTTTGAGAACCATTACTGAAAATTAAAACTTCATCCACGAAAAGTAAAGGGATAATGGTTTTCCTAAGAGTGATCATAATTTCATCATGTAGCCCTCTCTTAGAAGCATACACAATCAATTTTATAAGTTCTTCTACCACCAAGAGGAGTAAATGTGGTGAAAAATTAAAACCTTGCATCAACCCTCTTTCGGCATGAAAACATCTTGAGGTAGAATCATTGGTCAAAACAAAAAAGGACATTATTTGAAGGCAACTCATGACCCAAGAAATAGTTTCCCAATCAAATCCAACATGGGTAACAATCAATTGAATATACATCCATCTATGTGGTAGTTTTTTTGTTGATATGTGGTGCCAAAAGACACCTTAGCAGTTGATTGCTCCCAGAAAACAAAATATATATAATTGTTTATTGTTAGTGGAAAAACATGAATAGTGAAAGCACTATAAATGGTGAGAACAATGCATACATAAACATAAACTAAAAACTAGAAGATAAAAACATAAACAATGCTTAATGAAGAAAACAAGTCAACAAAGTAATGTAAAAGGGCTCCCTTTATTGACTATTGAATGTAGAAGAGATACAATTAATGAATACTAAACACTTGGAGAGAATTATTTGAGGAGTGCTGCTAAAAAATCCTCAACGAGGAGGTTCCTTTCCTCAATCTCTTTGCTATCTTCTCCTCTCTCTCAAAAAAGTATGAATACTCTCTCAATGATTAAATCCTCTTTCACTAAAGTGTTGGATTGCTGGCCACAAATTTTTCTAGCATAAAAATGCTCTACTTCTTCTTGTTTTTGGTTATCCAATGACCTGTTTATATAGAATTTTGAATTCATCTTCCCTCTCTTGGTCTATTAATGAGAACATGACTTATGAGTAGAACAAGATAATACCTTGGGGGTGCATATCTCCAGTTCAAATTGAAATTGGTTGTCCATGACTAGTACATGTTAGGGAATCCCATATTCTAAGTGTGTGAAGTGGTCCTAGAAAGCTGAGTTGGAATTTTGTTTGAATGCACAGATATCGAAGGAAAGGTCATGCAGTTGCTAATTTTGGCCTTTGGATGGGTCACAAGAGTAAATTGTATAATTTAAACCTTTAGAGAAGTTTTCATTTTTGTACTTCATGATTTTTTCGGCTGGAAAGTCTTCTCCTATACGTTCTTCCAGACGACTTTAGGCATCATCTGGATTGTACAAATGTGTGTATGATTTTTAAATGTTAACAAAATAATTGTGTCATATGCTTTTGACATATCTATCTTTAGGACTACCCCTTTCATCCTTCAATTTTTAGACTATGAAGCCCCTCCTGTACCATCCCTATTGCTTTAGGAATCTATCACCCATCCGAGAATCTAAATTGTTTTCTTGAGATAGCTTGGGCCCGTCTTATGGCTGTGGCGTTTTTTGTCCTCGGTATATATGATGGATTTGTTACAACAAGCTTCTATCAGCATATGCTTTCTTGTGCTCTATTGCTTTGAATCTGAGCCGGGTTCTGGATGTTTTGTATTTGGCTCTCTCAGTCCTTTTCTGATAGAACTATGTGTCTTCTGTTCTAGATGCTCTTATGCACATCTACTCTTCATGTTTCCGTCAAGTGATGGTTTTGTTTTGTGGCTTCACAAGCTACTCTTTTTTGTATCCTATCATGGTTTTTTATATTGACTTAATATAATCTATGAAGCTTTTTTCTCTGAAAAAAATATACGAAGTATTTTGTATATATTTTTAAATATTTAAGGGGTTTATATAAGCCATAGAAAAAATTAGCCATTCTTGCACATAAATTAATTTGATGTTAGAGAAAACCGGCGGAATACTTTGGTGAAATTTTCGGGCAAAAATGAAAAGTTAACCAGTGTAATTATTTAGCCCTTGAGAATTGTTTTTTTTAATCAGCAATTTCATCAATAAATCAAACTAATATCAACTAAAATGTAGACTAACAAAGTGAATTACTTGGATATGGTTTTTCGGTCTGCTAATCTAATGTTAACAAAATAACCTAAAATTATTGTTGAAATAAGCTAATTTCACATTAGGTTATATAAGCTAATTTCGCATTAGGTTATTTCAACAATAATTTTAGGTTATTTTTTATTCCCGCATGAAAGAGGAAGTGCATATCAGTGACATTGACGCTAATCAACTAACGGATGAAGAAAAAATGTTACTTTTTACTCAATTTCATCTTTCTAACTTTCTGCCATTCTCTTTGAGATGGCGTGGATACCTTGTTGATTTCTTTCTTCTATTTTTATAATTTCCTTGTGTGAATCAGATTTATGCGAATATGGTGACGTTTGTATCTACTAGAGTTCTTTGCTTCAGGTATAGGTATCTTTACTAACTGTGCCGTAGAGATTTGTAATTATGTTGTTTTTCTTTTTTTTTTGGTTTTCCATATTGGAAATGGATCTTTTCTGCTTTATTTTTTTCCTCTTTTGGTGTATTAGAGGGAAATTTCCATTCTTTGGGTTGGTTTCCTAGTTTCTTCTTCTTTCGCGATTCTTTCTCGGCATAAGGCACATGATTTGTAGATGTCCTATTTGTTGGTATATTAAGCCTATGTTCTCGAAATGTAGGAACTATGGTTGTTGTGTGACAAGTAAATGTGATCCCACAGGCCTTTAGTGAGGTCCACTTTCATACATATTCATGCAAATTTATAGATTTGTTCTTCTATTTTTTTGTGTTTGTCTTTATGTATCATCCTAAGAGATTCTCAATGCCATTTAGAACTTGGGGATGCCAAAAATGGATATATATATATATATAACTAACTTTGATTGGTTTCCCATACAATTTAAACTTGCAATTCCAAAAACCCTTTGATGGATTATATATATATAATATTTTTTGAAATGTTTTAACCATAGAAATTTATTTTTTCTAATTTTTTCATATAATGTAAGCATAATTTTTGTAAACCATAAACAATATATACATAATTAACATTGAAATATTTTAACTGATATAGATATTTAAATATTCTATTTATAGGCTATATTGTTCATATTAAAATGTTATTTTCATATTAATATATTTTTAAATACACACTTGTGAGGACCGGATAACTATGTGAATAAATTCTCTGTTTTTACCATTGTAGGTAAAAGGTGGAACAAAGATTTTTACTTTTTTTTTTATATAATGGTGAAAGTATTATTAATTCCAAACTGAAACCGAATTGAGTTAATTGCCTATAATAACTTTGATGAAGAAGTTATTTTCTTGTCTGCTAGATTGATTTTCTTTTAACTACATATGTATAAATATATATATCAAGAAACAGTTGCCAAGAAGGGGGCAAAACCCTAACTGTTTTCCTATCCTTCCATAGAAAGATGGAAAGGAAAGGCCTGGGCTGTTAAGGAACAGACGGGGGGAAAAGAAAAGGAAAAAAGGACAAGATAAGCAGAAAAAGGCAGAACAGAAAATGAGGTGCTAAGTCTGGTGAGGACCAGATAGCACAGGCACAGAAAGTGCGTGACAGTTTGCTGAAGGCAGAGGTCTGGCAATGAGCTTGGGGGGAGATTAGTCTGCATCGATTAATCTCGTGGTTGGGTGGAAAACAAGCGACAAGAGATAATCTTCTCCAGACTGGAGAAGGTCCGGAAGCCACGGGTGATAGTGCAGGTATGTACTGTTACAGCTGTTTTAATTGTAGAAGAACTGATATCTTTCAATAACAGATAATAGTAGTTCGTCATTGAAACTTTCTGGTGGTAGTTCCAGTATATTAATAGGAAAAGGATTACACTCAGTTGAAAAGAGAAGGACTATTATACTAGTTTGATAAACGCTAAATCATATATATATATATTTAGTGGATGAACAGAGTGCTGTCTGTTAGAGTCCCATAAAACTTAGGTTCCTTATTTAACTTAAAATGTGAAAGGTGTACAGTCGAATAAACCTGAGTTAAGAATTAACCTGAGCGGAAGGATGTCTGGGAAAACTTCGGTAGGCTAATGCCACACAAAATTCCTCCCGTAACATACAGACCGCTGGGTTGCGGAAACAGTAACTTTATATACAGAAAATGAAAGAGTTGAGTAACTGGATCCGTATGCAATAAAGAAGATGGAAACAAATAACTGAATGAGTTGTAAATAAACCACGGCAAACATATATGAGTTGAGGTGAGATTCGCTCCCTCATACTGTAATAACAACTGTAATAACAAAAGATTCTTAAAATCATATGCTGTAAATGTGATTTTATATCCCCTACTGAACAATATGATACAGTACATCATTCAACGGCATCGTAAATAAAAAAACAACTATGATCAACGACATTCATAAATATTTACATAACCCCAGTAACCGGGTCGGGATTTGCTATGTAAAGGAGTGACATCTATCATATATATATGGAAAGAAAACATATATTACAGAACCCGAAGAATACAGCTCTCAAGGGTTACATCACCGGAATTAACCAAGTAGCAGGAAACAATAAAACCCGTGAACATAAAACCAGGAATATTGGAAACAGTATCCTTAATATAATTTTTGCAGTAAACCGAAAGAAAAATCATATTCAATATATGGAAGAAATTCCTGTGCGACGAATATATTTGGCGTAATGCCGTCTAAATGTAAATAACATATCGTATACATGCTTTCAACTAAAAAGGGCGTAGACTATATAGCAAAAGAGATAATCAAACCCTAGCTGATGTCAACCTTTATTACAGAATTGGATCGATAGCTATATGCCGAGAGTGAAAGCTCAAAAACAATTCATATGGACGAACTTTCTAAAGAGAAAAATCAAACTACACGTTCAGAACCGAGGTTCATTCAGCATAAGACAAAGACATATACATATACACTCAAAAATAGACAGTCCTTTAATATTAAACTGTTCCGGAAGGCCGAATCAAAAGACGGTCCTTTAATATTAAACTGTTCTGGAAGGCCGAGACAAAACCCAGGACACCGCGGTTGGCAAATAGAACCCTTACATAAAATAAGAGAGCCCCGCTCTCGGGAGTTCACTAAATTACAAGTAAACCTTAAATAAGACCGAAACCCCTTAAGGTGGAATTTCATTACAGTAATCCTGTAATAGTTTAAAAATGAATGCCATAACATCGGCTGTGGAGGGCTTGATAGCCAGAAAGTAAACACAGAACCACATCCATGAGGAAACACGAAAATACCTGACAAGGAAAGGAAGGGTATTAATTTACTCTTCTTTTTTTAACGTCAATACTCTCTAGAGGTGAGGCTCTTACCGTGGACAGGGTCACCCTGAGGTTCCATGACTGTAATACCTCATCGCCGTGGCGAGCTTCAATCCTGTTCACCATTCAGTATGTTAACAATTAGTTTATAGATCCGCACCTTAAACTGGGTAAAAGAATTGTTTAAAAACAAAAAACGGAAATGGATAGGAAGCAAGCATACAGAAAAGTAAATAAATGGAGTGTTGATCATCTGCATAGCTCTAGGAATACACCATGGTTCCAAATTATTAACAGGGACAATGAAATTACCTAAGTAGCAGACATGGTAGGAGGGTGCCGCGCGCATAGACCCTCTCGAGGCGGTCTCTCCCGAAGAAATGAATAATAGAAACCCTAACTTGGGGTTTGTATGGTAAACCAGTGAGGTTGCCACCGACCGATGGCGGGATTGAATCCCCATCGTTGATTTCTGCCAGCATCCCGAGAAGCCGAACACCTTTCTAATACATTCAATGTAATATCTTCCCTCGCGATCTGCAACCAGTTCAAAGGATCGATGATATCAAGACGGGACACTTGTCCATGTCTCATGCATTTGATATACGGTGGACAGGATCCGCCGTATGGTTAGGTACTGCACAATCGGATGGGTTTCAAATTGTAAATCAACCGGTTGGTAAAAACCTTAATTGCAGTTGTAAAGTCGCCTGGGTAACGAGTACTATAATATACGTTGGTGAAATATTAAAAGACTACCAAGGGGTTAAACCTTAATCCTGAACGGTGATATGTGCCATGCAAACAAATATTTTTTTTTTTTTTTGTGGTATGTTATTTTTACTGTTGTGTAGATGGATATGACATATGGTATCAGAGCCCAGTTACAAAACTGAGGCCTCTGGGTAAGGATGTATATACATATATATTTGTTTTTTCCTTATCATTCTTTTCATGTTGATAAGTACAGGATTCAGAGTTCAGGAACTTGCAGGATGAGGAGAGCCGACAATACAACTCGACGACCTGTGGTAGGACAAGGGATACCTGGACTTGAAAATAATCCTGAACTATGGGTTCAGCTTGGGGAGGAGGCCAGAACTACAAATCAAGCCATTCTAGAAACCGTACAGGAATTTAAAAATGAAATGGCAAGGCTGCGGGAAGACAATGCTAGACTAACAATGGAACAAGAGAGGATATTGAAAAGTTTATCTGAACGACAGAATCAAGTACCAGTTAATCCTAGTATGGAACAACAGAGGATGTCGGAAGAACAGAATCACCCTATGCCCCCTGAAGGCTCAGAGGAGCAGGAGGAGCGTTCTAACAATGTAAATGAACAACAAACTTCGAAGAGACAAAGGGTGGAACTGCAAGGGGAATTTTGCAAAATTAAACCCCCGCATTTTGATGGAGAACAAGAGGAAGCCGCTGAAGCGTGGCTAATTAATATGAACAAATATTTTCAGCTCTATGAATATGATCACAATCTTAAGGCCAGATTGGCTATTTTTCAGCTACAGGGAAAGGCCACCTTATGGTGGGAAGAAGTGAAGATAGTCAAAGGAGTCACTGAACAGACCATCACTTGGGATAATTTCCAAAGGTATTTTAAGGAGAGATATCTAACTAAACGGTTCTGCGATGAGAAGGCGAGGGAATTCCATGATCTGCGTTAGGGACAGCAGACTATGGACGAGTTCATCACCCGTTTTACTTCTCTGCTTCGTTACGTTCCCTATATAAGAGAAGAAAAGGCAAAGGTACAGAGATTTGTAAGCAGTTTACCACCCTACATGCGAGAAAGGATTGAATTTGACAATCCAAAATCAATGGATGACGTTATTCGGAAGGCCAGGATTTGTTATCAACAAAGCAGACAAAAGGGAGAAGCAGCCGACAAGAAATGGAATGAAAGAAAGGGCTTTAAGTCAATGGGAAACAGTAAAGGAAATCGCAATAGTGGAAGTAAAGGGAATGGCAAAGGACCGAACAACAGAATTCCAGATAGAACCGCCTCCAAATTTAGGCTGAACAACGAATCTAAAGGCAGCGGACAACAGGTACGCTTAGACAATGAGGGGACCACCAGACCCCCGGTGCAATGCTGGGGTTGTGGGGGACCCCACTACATTAAAAACTGTCCACAACGGAAAGGGACGGAACAACTATCCCAGATTCATGAAGCCTCAACAGTCGGTGAAGTGGGACGCAGTATACCGAGGATTAATGCGGCGTTGGAAGACCGTCAGGCGGAGTATCAGCCAACTATGGTCGAATTCGAAGGTAATATCTCAAACCTTACTGTAACTGTTTTAATTGACCATGGGGCTACACTGAGTTATGTAAGCCCAAAAGTAGTAGAACGCTGTAAATTACAATCCACTAAGTTCAAAAACCCATGGCTGGTGCAATTAGCTACGGGGGCCAAAAGGCGAGTGGTAGCTAAGATAAAGGACTGCTCCTTTACCATAGCTGGACAACTAGTAACGACAGATTTAAATGTGCTTCCCCTTGGCTGCTATGATATTCTCATTGGAATGGACTGGCTGGAAAAGCACTGGTCACTAGTGGACTGTAAGACCAAGATTATCTACTTTAAAGACTCCCTGGGAAATAAAAAAGAGATGCAAGGGATTAAACGACCTGTGCAAGTGCGGCCGATAACAGCAAATCAACTGGTAAAATGTGTTCGAAAAGGATGCCAGATCTATGCCATTCAGGTAGGTTATGCAGATTCTAAAGATAAAATAGCCATCCTAAATAATATCCCTGTAATTCAAGAATTCACAGATGTGTTTCTGGAAGAAATTCCTGGGTTGCCCCCAAAAAGGAACATAGATTTCACCATTGAGTTGGTTCTAGGAGCAGCACCAGTATCTCGAGCACCATATAGAATGAGTGTACCCGAATTGACAGAATTAAGAATGCAGCTGCAAGAGTTATTGGACAAGAATTATATACGTCCTAGTGTGTCCCCGTGGGGAGCCCCAGTGCTGTTTGTTAAGAAGAAAGATGGAACCTTCCGGATGTGCATTGACTACCGTCAGTTAAATAAGCTAACCATTAAGAATAAATATCCTTTACCCCGGATCGACGAATTATTCGATCAAGTGAAAGGCATGACGGTATTCTCTAAAATTGATCTGCGTTCTGGTTATCATCAAATCCGAATTAAGGATGAAGATATCGCTAAAACAGCCTTTAGAACTAGATACGGTCATTATGAATTTGTAGTATTGCCATTTGGACTTACCAATGCCCCCGCAACATTCATGTGTTTAATGAACAGTATTTTCCACCAATATTTGGACAGATTTGTACTGATATTTATTGATGACATATTAGTATATTCTCGCACCATGGAGGAACATCAGGAACATCTTAGAAAGGTGCTACAGACCCTCTGGGAACATCAACTATATGCAAAATTTAGTAAATGTGATTTCTTTAAAGAAGAAATCCAATATTTGGGTCATGTGATTACCAAGGAGGGAATTGCCGTGGACCCAGAGAAGATAAAGGCCATAATGGACTGGCCTATACTGAAGGACGTGGCAGATGTTCGATCCTTTATGGGTCTGGCTGGTTATTATAGAAGATTTGTAGAAGGTTTCTCTAAGGTTGCATTTCCCATTACCTCATTACAGAAAAAAGGGAAAACATTTCATTGGACCCCAAATTGCCAGAAACGTTTTGAACAATTGAAGCATCTGCTCACCACGGCCCCTATTTTGAGGATAGCTGATCCTGATAAGGATTACGTGGTATGTACAGACGCAAGCAAAGAAGGAGTAGGTGGAGTTTTAATGTAAGAAGGCAAGGTGGTCGCCTACGAGTCTCGAAAATTAAAGGAGCATGAACGGAAATATTCTGCTTATGATTTAGAGTTGACAGCTGTCATCCATGCCTTAAAAATTTGGAGACATTATCTTGTGGGCAGAAAATTTTTGCTGCTCACTGATCATCATAGCTTGACCAATTATTTCAGCCAGCCCACCTTAAACGCTCGACAAGCACGATGGGTGGACTTTCTGAGTGGCTTTGATTTTGAGATAAAACATTTACAAGGGAAGGAGAACCGGGTAGCGGATGCCTTAAGCCGGAAAGTACAACATTTGTATGAGGTCTTTGTCAGTGGGTGGAAGAGCCCCATTTTGGAAATGGTCAAAGAAGCTTCAAGACAAGATGCTAATTATCAGCAGTTAAAACTGCAGCTACAGCAACCTGCTAACTTGACAAGCCCACCAGATTATGAGTTAGATGATGTAGGAATGATACATTTCAAGCAAAGATTATATGTACCCAACCAAGATAAAATTAAAAATCTGATTATGGACGAGTTCCATGTCAGCCATTATGCGGGACATCCAGGATATCAGAAAATGATTACTGCCATCCGAAAAGAGTATTTTTGGCTAGGAATGAAGAAGAACATTGCTGAGTATTTAGCACGATGCCTAGAATGCCAGCAGAACACTAGCATCCAGCAGCATTACTACAACCCTTACTGATTCCAGAATGGAAATGGGAAATCATTTCCATGGATTTTATTACGGGATTACCTAAGACAAAAAAGAACAACAATTCTATTATGGTGGTAGTGGATAAACTAAGTAAAGCTGCACACTTTATACCAGTACAATCCACATTCAAGGCCACACAAATTGCTCATGTTTTTATGCAAAACGTGTTTAAGCTTCATGGGCTTCCAAAAACGATAATTTCTAATCGCGATGCGAAGTTCACATCAGCCTTCTGGAGAACGCTATTCGCTGATTTAGGAACCCAACTAAATTTCAGCACAGCATACCATCCTCAGACCGATGGACAAACTGAACGAGTGAACCAAGTGGTGGAAGATATGTTGCGGGCATATGTGATGCAGCAACCCACGTTGTGGGAAGAATATCTACATTTGGTAGAATTCGCATATAATAATGGATATCACACCTCTACACAAATGAGCCCCTTTGAGGTTATGTACGGTCGAAAATGCCGCACACCCTCTAGTTGGGGAGGACCCGAGGATAAACTAAGCTTGGGACCTGAGATGCTTAAGGAAATGGAAGAAATGGTGAAAAGAATGCGTGTGAATTTGAAGGCTGCTCAAGACAGACAGAAAAACTTTGCTGATTGGAAAAGAAGATTTAAGGAATACCAGGTTGGTGATCACGTGTATATCAGAATTCAAACTAAAAGGAGTACCTTACAATGGAGTGGGTGTGCCAAATTGGCACCCCGATTCTGTGGACCCTTCCAGATCCTGGCTAGGATTGGCCCAGTGGCATATCAGCTTGCTTTGCCAAGCCACATCCGAGTCCACAACGTGTTCCATGTCTTGGTACTCAAGAAATATGTCTATGACCCCAAGCATGTGATTCAATGGCGGGACATTCAAGTAGTAACTATTGCTGCAGTAGACTGCTGAAATTGTATTGAAAGGAAAAAGCTAACTTTGGAATTGTGTAATGCAGGTCAAACCGGAAGGAGAGGTTCTGGTTGAACCTCTGAACATCCTCGACCGGAGAGAAGTGTAGCTGCGGAAACGAGTTATTACCCAAGTTAAGGTCCAGTGGCGACACTATGGACTTGAGGAAGCCACTTGGGAAGATGAAGAATTAATGAGAAGGACGTATCCAGCTCTGTTCGTAGCTAAAAGACACTGGGACGGTGTCCAATCTCAGAGGGAGGAGATGTGATGACCAGTTAACTATGTGAATAAATTCTTTGTTTTTACCATTGTAGGTAAAAGGTGGAACAGAGATTATTACTTTTTTTTTTATATAATGGTGAAAGTATTATTAATTCCAAACTGAAACTGAATTGAGTTAATTGCCTATAATAACTTTGATGAAGAAGTTATTTTCTTGTCTGCTAGATTGATTTTCTTTTAACTACATATGTATAAATGTATATATCAAGAAACAGTTGCCAAGAAGGGGGCAAAACCCTAACTGTTTTCCTATCCTTCCATAGAAAGATGGAAAGGAAAGGCCCAGGCTGTTAAGGAACAGACGGGGGGAAAAGAAAAGGAAAAAAGGACAAGATAAGCAGAAAAAGGCAGAACAGAAAATGAGGTGCTAAGTCTGGTGAGGACCAGATAGCACAGGCACAGAAAGTGCATGACAGTTTGCTGAAGGCAGAGGCCTGGCAATGAGCTTGGGGGGAGATTAGTCTGCATCGATTAATCTCGTGGTTGGGTGGAAAACAAGCGACAAGAGATAATCTTCTCCAGACTGGAGAAGGTCCGGAAGCCACGGGTGATAGTGCAGGTATGTACTGTTACAACTGTTTTAATTGTAGAAGAACTGATATCTTTCAATAACAGATAACAGTAGTGCGTCATTGAAACTTTCTGGTGGTAGTTCCAGTATATTAATAGGAAAAGGATTACACTCAGTTGAAAAGAGAAGGACTATTATACTAGTTTGATAAATGCTAAGTCATATATATACATTTAGTGGATGAACAGAGTGCTGTCTCTTAGAGTCCCATAAAACTTAGGTTCCTTATTTAACTTAAAATGTGAAAGGTGTACAGTCGAATAAACCTGAGTTAAGAATTAACCTGAGCGGAAGGATGTCTGGGAAAACTTCGGTAGGCTAATGCCACACCAAATTCCTCCCGTAACATACAGACCGCTGGGTTGCGGAAACAGTAACTTTATATACAGAAAATGAAAGAGTTGAGTAACTGGATCCGTATGCAATAAAGAAGATGTAAACAAATAACTGAATGAGTTGTAAATAAACCACGGCAAACATATATGAGTTGAGGTGAGATTCGCTCCCTCATACTGTAATAACAAAAGATTCTTAAAATAATATGTTGTAAATGTGATTTTATATCCCCTCCTGAACAATATGATACAGTACATCATTCAACGGCATCATAAATAAAAAAACAACTATGATCAACGACATTCATAAATATTTACATAACCCGAGTAACCGGGTCGGGATTTGCTATGTAAAGGAGTGACATCTATCATATATATATGGAAAGAAAACATATATTACAGAACCCGAAGAATACAGCTCTCAAGGGTTACATCACCGGAATTAACCAAGTAGCAGGAAACAATAAAACCCGTGAACATAAAACCAGGAATATTGGAAACAATATCCTTAATATAATTTTTGCAGTAAACCGAAAGAAAAATCATATTCAATATATGGAAGAAATTCCTGTGCGATGAATATATTTGGCGTAATGTCGTCTAAATGTAAATAACATCGTATACATGCTGTCAACTAAAAAGGGCGTAGACTATATAGCAAAAGAGATAATCAAACCCTAGCTGATGTCAACCTTTATTACAGAATTGGATCGATAGCTATATGCCGAGAGCGAAAGCTCAAAAACAATTCATATGGATGAACTTTCTAAAGAGAAAAATCAAACTACACGTTCAGAACCGAGGTTCATTCAGCGTAAGACAAAGAAATATACATATACACTCAAAAATAGATAGTCCTTTAATATTAAACTGTTCCGGAAGGCCGAATCAAAAGACGGTCCTTTAATATTAAACTGTTCTGGAAGGCCGAGACAAAACCCAGGACACCGCGGTTGGCAAATAGAACCCTTACATAAAATAAGAGAGCCCCGCTCTCGGGAGTTCGCTAAATTACAAGTAAACCTTAAATAAGACCGAAACCCCTTAAGGTGGAATTTCATTACAGTAATCCTGTAATAGTTTAAAAATGAATGCCATAACATCGGCTGTGGAGGGCTTCATAGCCAGAAAGTAAATACAGAACCACATCCATGAGGAAACACGCAAATACCTGAAAAGGAAAGGAAGGGTATTAATTTACTCTTCATTTTTTAACGTCAATACTCTCTAGAGGTGAGGCTCTTACCGTGGACAGGGTCACCCTGAGGTTCCATGACTGTAATACCTCATCGTCGTGCCGAGCTTCAATCATGTTCACCATTCAGTATGTTAACAATTAGTTTATAGATCCGCACCTTAAACTGGGTAAAATAATTGTTTAAAAACAAAAAACGGAAATGGATAGGAAGCAAGCATACTGAAAAGTAAATAAATGGAGTGTTGATCATCCGCATAGCTCTAGGAATACACCATGGTTCCAGATTATTAACAGGGACAACGAAATTACCTGAGTAGCAGACATGGTAGGAGGATGTCGCGCGCACAGACCCTCTCGAGGCGGTCTCTCCCGAAGAAATGAACAATAGAAACCCTAACTTGGGGTTTGTATGGTAAACCAGCGAGGTTGCCACCGACCGATGGCGGGATTGAATCCCCATCGTTGATTTCTGCCAGCATCCCAAGAAGCCGAACACTTGTCTAATACATTCAATGTAATATCTTCCCTCGCGATCTGCAACCAGTTCAAAGGATCGATGATATCAAGACGGGACACTTGTCCATGTCTCATACATTTGATATACGGTGGACAGGATCCGCCGTATGGGTAGGTACTGCACAATCGGATGGGTTTCAAATTGTAAATCAACTGGTTGGTAAAAACCTTAATTGCAGTTGTAAAGTCGCCCGGGTAACGAGTACTATAATATATGTTGGTGAAATATTAAAAGACTACCAAGGGGTTAAACCTTAATCCCGAACGGTGATATGTGACATGCAAACAAATAAATTTTTTTTTTGTGGTATGTTATTTTTACTGTTGTGTAGATGGATATGACAACACTAATGTTATTACCTAACTATGTATATTAAAATATTTTATTTATGACTCACTTTCATTTTTTTAGTATTATTATCATTTTTAAAATGCAACATATTAAATTTATGTTAAAAATTAAATGAATTAGACATTTCTCTCTTATTACTTTTCTTAGAGATTCATAAAAACTTTTACTTTTCAATTATTTATTTTATGTGGACATTGAAATAGTTTTTTATGTTCACTATTAAAATAATTTCTTTCTATATCTCTCTATATGATGTTGATATTAAAGTAAAATACATCTATATAAATTAAATAGATAAACACCAAAACAATCATTTTTATACATAATTCACACTACTAAAAACTTAAAAACCCAATAATAAAAACTAACTAGTTTTTAATTATTATTATTACTAAAAATTCTTTAATTATAAAAAAATTAATGTATATGTTAAATAATACACACACAAAAAGGAGAACAAACAAGATTCTAATATTGGGAGGATTCCTAACTCTGCATTATTTAACAACACCATAACTTATGAATACCACCATGTTCAAAAAATATAATCATTTCATATGACACTGTCCATATGAAATTTTTTAATTAATAATTATAATAAGAAAAAGAAAAACATAACTATTTTGAAATAAATTCTTCAAACTTAATGTATTATATTATTTGTAAATATTCTAAAATATTCTTAAAAATTAAATTCTAAATTATTTTAAATTAAAAAAATAATTACCCCTCTAATTTAAATATCCATTTTAATTTCAACGAAAGTTTAATAGAAAATCGTTTGTATAGTCATGTGAGGACCAAATCCTGTGTATAATTATGTGGCGAAATTTGGTCTCGTGGAATTTGGAATAAAATTATGTATACCAGAAACTGCTCCAGATATTTCTTCCCTCGAAAAAAATCAGTAATACTACAGGTCACAAAACCCTAATTGCGGACCTTCTACATGGTCTCCGGCTTGGCATTTGGCACATCACTATCCTTGCACATTGTCGACTCCTTAACTAGGGCTTTGTAACTTGCAGCATCGCTGGTTAAATGTCAAGGCCTGGTTTAAGTATATTTTCAATTAAATTCTTTTGCCAATTTAATTTTCTAAATGAAACAATTTAATTTGATGGAATATAACAGATTATCACCAGGAATTCAATTAAAATATTTCGTTATTTTGATATGACTAAGGTTTCTGTTAAATATATTTGTTGAGCTTAAAGACAATAGTAAGTCAAAGGCACTGTGCTCCGCAGTTTCTGAGATTGCCTGACAAATTCGTTGCATAATCCCTCCAGGGAATTCTTGGGACCAAATCTCCCCACTTGGACCACATCCTCGTAACTATTTATATAAACTTTGAAAATATAAAAGCCTCCTTATGTTTGAAAAAAAATGCATGCATTAATTCAAGATTTGTAGGGGCTTTGGATTTAGTAGGCAAAGGCTAAATTATCTACTAATAAATCAAAACTAAAACTTCAACTTCATTTGACCAATCTCTCCAGAAGCCAAATTTAATAACTTTTTGTCTAATTGTACTGTAGGAAAAAAAACCTTTATTTGAATTCCATACCCGTAATAATTTTGCAATGCACTATAGCATAGCTATACCCTAAAAAGGTCTTTTGAGATGCTAGAATTGAGTACAACTCTAATCATAGTCATTGTTTAAAATATAGTCATTGTCTAAAATGTTATAAATGTATTTTAGATTCTTTAGCATGACTTTAAAGTTTGTTTTGTAATATAGAAGTTTCTATTTTTGCAACGTTTTAAATACAACAATTGCTATTTGTCATTAATCAAAGGCAATATCATATTGGATTTCACTAATTAACATGCAAATCAAACTAAATCAACAAATATTTGAATGTTTTGGGTCAATGTCCCTGAACTTGATAATTATGGTATGGTTTAGAGTTAGATATGTTTGTTTTTTTTTTTTTTTAATTTTTGCTAATCACACGATTCGGAACAAGACTTTTGCATACATTTTATGGGGCTTTCCATCTATAAAATGTAAATAAATATGACATTTCCATTTTTTCATTTAAAACAAATTACATTCATTTCAAATCAATTTTTTCTTTATGAAAATTAATTTTAAATGAATAAAAAAATATTACAATTTAAACATAAGCATCAACATATTGCCCAAAATATTATAAAATGTAAAGAAGTATGACATTTCCATATTTTCATTTAAAACAAACCACATTCATTTTAAATCCAATTTATTTTTTATAAAAAATATTTTAAACCAATAAAAAAGAATATTACAATTTCATTAACACAGTTTAAACATAGATGTTACCCAAAATTTTACCAAAATTGCAATATTGTTTATTTGAATTTAAAATAGATGTTTGTCTAATTATTTTAGATTTTAGATTTTTTCTTTTAAAATACACTGAAATAAATTGTAAATGAAATTATAATATTTGAATATTTAAAATAATGGTTTATCTTCAAAAGTTTCCAAAAAAACCTTCAAACCGATGTAACAAAATAGGGTGTTTTCAAAGGCAAGATTTTTGGCCGTCAAGGTTTGGCCAAACAGGTGGTATTCAGTTTTAGTTTGGTCCCAGAATAGAGCATAGTATCGCTGCCTAAGTATACTTGGACCCCCAGTATAGTGCACAGAAATGCTCCCGAAGTATACATTTTCTACCAGATAACGCACTGTCTCAAAGGACACCTGTCTCCTCGGCGACTGCCATGCCGCCATCGTCAGACTAGGCCCCACCCGCTGCCTTGACCGGCAAACTCTTGGGATCGATGGTTGCCGTTGGTCCACTTTTAATCTTTTCAGTACGCTTACGCGTTCTGTCATGGCAATTGCATTTGAAAGTTCTTTTAGTAAATCAGCGCCAGAGAGAAAAGTGGGTAAATATTTATATACATAAATATTATGTCATGCATTCAGACTGAAATTACGCCGTAGCATTTGTTTTACAACCCAGTACAGATTCCATCGTCATGACACTGAAATATGGCAACAAATAACTGGCTTGACAATTTCGTGAAATATACCTTCACAAAGTTCGTACTCCATCTCTTTTGGAGCTCTTCGCTAGCCGTGTCTGCTATAATAATATATAGCCGGCATGCATTTTGTAGACCCCCTCATCTGGATCCTCTGTTCTATTGGTGTAGTCTAACATTTTTCCTCGGTTCCTGTCCCTTTGCTTTCCAGGATTACTTTGGTTTTCTATTGGTGTAGTCTACCATTTTTCCTCGGTTCCTGTCCCTTTGCTTTCCAGGATTACTTTGGTTTTCTATTGGTGTAGTCTAACATTTTTCCTCGGTTCCTGTCCCTTTGCTTTCCAGGATTACTTGGTTTTCTATTGGTGTAGTCTAACATTTTTCCTCGGTTCCTGTCCCTTTGCATTCCAGGATTACTTTGGTTTTCAAATATAGTGTGCTATCCTCCGCATCCATTAGGACTGGGAGGCGCATATGTCTTATGTGAACAGGAAAGTTTGACATGACAATGAAATAAGGTTTTCTAAGCTGTTAAGAAGATCAAATGGCGTGGACGAAAAGGCAACTGAGCACACTTCCTTTGCTTATATCTGCCATTCTACTACTCTGCACTGCGAACGTTATTCACTCTTTGACTACAGGTTTAACTCATTCCATTATCGCCACATATTTGCGTTTAGTATTTCGTTTATGATACCAATTACGAAATTATTATGACCAGTCGGCTTGTTCTAAGACAGCTGGTTAATCTTCAGCATACATTTAGTTATTATGAACCTAAAACCGCATTGTCGTTTTGTATCACTGTAATCCATTTTCGTTTTGTTGAACTTAATTTGCTGTTGCTGTATTAGGGTATTAGTTTTGTTCAACGAACTCTTCTGGTTCCAGGGCACCATCTATGCTAACATGTTTGCTTTGCTACGAGCGACATCCCTTGAATTTTTAACAGGATTTTTCTTACTTTTTTTTGTTACTATATTTGACAAAAATTATAAGTCATAAAGTATTATACACAAATATAGCATTGATGGTCTATTAAAAATCATGGTCATGGGTACCCTCGAAGCATGAACAACTTATCAGGACACCACATAGATATGTGAAAACTAAAGCAGGTCTGGTCTTCTGCTTACAGAGAAGGATCATATTTTAAAGGACTCCGACATATGGCCAGCAAAAGCAACAGACCAGGGAGTAAGTGTAAGAACGACTTCTGAGATTTACCCATGATTAGCTTTCAACGTCTAGTTTTATTATTTCAAAGAGTTATGATTTTGCAGCTATCCTCGGGCCGGCCTAGGACGGAGAAGTGTGCAGATGGAGGCCCAGAGATGAATGATCTGGAAGAAAACTGCAACAATGCAGATGATGAAGAAGATTGCTTGATGAGACGAGAACTGGCTGCTCATGTGGACTACATCTACACTCAACAGCACGACCCATAAGGCTCACGTAATGCTCAGCTATATTGCCTACCCTGCCCAGTTCTGTATGTCAGTTAAACAATACTTGCGATCCTTGCAATCAACGAGGTAACAGGGTATACGAGAAGGTCAATATGTATTGGCACAAGAACCCTATTTATTTGATGAACAATTTTATATATCCATTTTGTTGAAATGTATCAAATATTAGAGCACCTATATCACAAAGACTTCCATACAGATTTATGCGTTAAGATTTTCGTGTTCTGCTTTTACTGCTTTCTAACTTTTGATATGGAAGTGGGATGTAGTATTTTGGAATATAAGTAAATTAGTTTAGATTTATTTTAATTTTGGATTTATTAAATGCTTATATAGATTAATTTTTTAATTAAATTTGGTTTTTGTATGTTTTTAATAGATCCAGAGTTAAGATGGATTCATGTTAGTTTAATTCTCTTTTAAATAGACTATATTCTACATAAATACCATAAAATAATAGCATAAGTTATTATAAACTTGAGCTCAAAAACTAATTTAACCATCTCAAATTTACTTAAGAAATATCATTTCCTTCAATTTTTTTTTAAAAAGTACTTTTATTTTGAGCAACATTTTGCCTAGTGTCTTTTGCTTCACTATTAAAAAAATATCATTTCCTTAAAATTATTTTTATCTTTATCTTTACAGAAATACTTTTATTTTTAGCTACATTTTACCAAGAATATTTTCCTTCATTATTAAAAAAAACATTTTTTTCAAAATTATTTTTATCTTCATCTTTAGAGAAATAGTTTTATTTTTAAAGAAATAATTTTAGTTTTAGCAACATTTCACCTTAGTGTCTTTTCTTTTACTATTTAAAAAACATATTTTTTCTTTAAAATTATTTTAGGTTTAAAAAAATTAAAAAAATATATATATTTTTTTTTCCAATCAACACAGACCTAACCATATTCATATTAATATATTATATATAAAATATTCTATATAGTAACTTAACAATACACCGTTCACCTTTAAACGGTTGATTCTTCCGTCACAACCAGAATCGTATACGTTTCGTTATGATGTATAATAATTATTTTTCCGAAAATAGTTTATGTTAGAGCTTCTAATGAGCCGGATTAAAAGGTTAGATGGTTGATCACTCGAGTCACAACCAGATATCCTATACGTTTCGTTAGGAATGGGATGTGTAATAAATGTATAATAATTATGGTTTAGAAAAAGTATATGTTAGAGCTTCTTATGAACCAGATTGGTAATTTTGTACGGTTCATATATATAAAAATAAAAGGAAACCATTTTCTCTAATCCTTTAAATGAATTTTTTCAATCTTCGAAACAGCCACAATCTGATTGCATATTAACTTACATCTTTCATCACCATGTACAACATAAATTTTTATTATAACCCTTACATTATGAAACTACATTAAATAATTCACTGGTTAAGCAAGGCTAGGGCTTATTAAAAGAAAGCCTTCTTATCCCTTCCATCTTATGAAGAAATACGAAACAGAGTTTTTTCGAGCAGCAAGGGTGCTCCAAACAGCAAACTCCCTTCTCCAAGCCCACTTTTTCGCACCCATAAGCAAGGGCATGATTTTATTTGATATAGTTCTTTGAATTTTGATATTGTGTTTAACCATCAAATTTGAAACCATTATAATATTCAATATGAATTAGCAATATGGTTGATATATGCTAATTGGTATCATTTTCATGTGTTAATTGACACATAATTGGTGTATATTAATCACATTTATTAATGTTATTGCATTAGTAGACACTCGGTGCGGGTGGAGAAGATTAATGGACAATGGATGAATGTATTGAAGTTATGGTTGAGGAGGGTTTATGATGGTCAACAAATTGTTGACTATGGATGACCATGCTTGTCCACATCAAACTATACTTTACTATGATGGATTGTGATTGACAATGATTGACCACAATTGACCATGGTTGCCCACGTTTGATCATGGTTGACAATGACTAACTATGGTTGGACATAATAAGTATCGTTTAAACATGTTGACCATGGGTGAATATGGTTTGACAAATTTGACCATGGCTTAACCATGTTGACCATTGTGAACGTGGTTTGATAAATTTGACCATGGTTAACAATTTACTATGATAGAATATGATTGATAATGGTTGACCATGATTGACCAGGGTTGTTCATGTTCAATCATAGTTGATGATGGTGGAACATGTTGACCATGGATGAACATTGTTTGACATATTTGGCCATTATTGACCATACTTTTTTATGATAGATTATGGCTTCACATGTTGACAATTGTTGACCATGTTCAATCATAGAAATCTTGGTTAATCATGTTTGATCTTTCTAACCATGGTTGATCATGGTTGGCCATCAAGAGCAGGTAAAACATGGGTTTTTCTAGGTTGACTATGGTTGATGAGAGATGACCATTGTCGATCATGGTTAACGAGGATTGACCAAGGTTGACCATTGTTGAATATGTCTAACTAACATTATGCATGGTTGAACATGGGTGACAAAAGATGACAATGTTTAACTATGTATGATCATGGCTAACCATGTTTAACCATAGTTGAGTTGGTCAAACATGGTTGAATATGAACAACATATGGTTGATTATGGGTGTACATGGTTGATCAAGGTTGTTAGTATTTATTATATAGTTGACCGTGATGACCATGTTGAAAATTATTGAAAATGATTTAGCCATATTTGACCTTAGCTAACCATGGTTTCCCAAGTTGTCTATGGTGTAGGATGTTTGACTATTGTCAACTAAGGTTAATTGTGGTTGATTATCATTGACTATGGTTCACTATGGTCAACATATGGCTGAGTAAGGTTGATTATGATGGACCATTATTGACTATATATGACAATGTTTGATGATGGTTGACTGCGGTTAACAAGGTTGGTGAGTATTGATCACTTGACCAAGGGTTAATGGAGATTGAACATAGGTGACCATGGTAGGCCATTGGTGACAAGGACTAGAAATGATCAATTATGATTAGATATGTTTCACCAATAATGATCATGTTAACCATGTTTGACCATCGTTTTCATGGTTGAATATGGTTGAGAAATTAGAATGATTGACTATGGGTGAACATGGTTGACCATGGTTGTCCATGTTTAATGATAAATGAATATGGTTGACCATGGTAACTATGCTTAATAAAGTGGTTGACCATGGATGTCCATTGACAATCATAGTGGTAATGATTGATTAAGGTGACCATGATTGACCATTGTTCAGTTGTTGCAAGCACGGTTCGACATGGTTGACTAAGTTTGAGTTGGTTGAGTATAGTTGATTATAGTTGACTATGGTCAAAAATGTCGAAATGGTTGACTATTTTGACCATCAATAACCATTGTGATAGTGAGAATTTATTTCCATGTTTGAGAATGTTGACTATGTATTACCATGTTTGAACATATTCACTATAGTTGACTATGTTTGAACATGTTTGATAGTGAGGACTATGTTAATGTATATCAACCATCATTAATCCATGGTACAACATGTATGCCATTAGAATTTGACATATTTTGTTTGGCATATTGTAATCATATTTAATGTTGGTCACATTATGATGATATTTATTGTTGATCATCTTGTGATAATGATTATTATTGTAACATATATTTTTCATCATTGTGCAATGTTTTTTTGCTGTTCATCACATTGCAAAGGAATTTATTTGTTTTCAAATTATGATGATAAATATTATTCGTCACATTATAGTGATGTTTATTGTTCATCACATTGTGACTATAAATATTATTCATCACATTGCAACATTATTTGTTGTTCATCACAATGCAATTGACTTTAAAGCTATTAAATTTATATTGTATTCACCTTGCAATAATGTTTATTTTTCATCACATTGCAACATCACTTCTTATTCTACACATTGCAGCAATGTTGCTTATTAATAACATTGTGACCATATTCATCACATTGTGATGTTAGTTATTGTTCATCACATAGCAATGGTATTTATTGTTTGTTACATTATGATGACATATATTATTCGTCCCATTGCATTGGTGTTTAATATATGTCACATTGTTATGAGATTTATTATTCATTACATTGCAACATCATTTTGTGTTCATCTCATTACCACATAATTTTTTGTTTAACACAATGTGATATTGTTTGTTGTTCATCACATTACAACCAAATTTAAAGTTATTAACCAAATTTAAAGTTATTAAAGTTATATTGTTAGTTACATTGTGATGAAATTTATTGTCCATCACATTGTGATATCACATTTATTGTCCATCACATTTATTTTGTGCGTTGGAACCATGTATTTTTTTTGTAATTTTGTGACATTGTTCGTCACATTGTGATGTCATTTGGTGTTCATCATCTTGCAGGGGAATTTATTGTTTGCCACATCATAATGACAGATATTATTTGTCACATTACATTGGAATTTATTTCTCATCACATTACAATGGTGTTTGTTGCTCATCACATTACAACAGCATTTGTTGTTTGTCACATTGCGACATTATTTGTTGTTTAACATATTATAATGTCATTAGTTGTTTATCATGTTGCAAACAACTTTAAAATTATATTGTGAACAATATAAAGTTAAATTAATTTAAAACATAATTTATATTAAAAATTAAATATTCAACATTTAGATATTGAATAAAATTATATTAGTATTAACTATTATAATTAAAATTAACATAATTATTAATATTAACAATATATACAATGAACATTAATATTGTTAATAAGTTTAATAATATTGATAATAATATTAAAATTAATAACCAAAATAAATTAAATAATACTAATAACATTGATATTTAACATAAATGTGATCATTATTAAAAAAAAATAAGAATAACATTATAATTAATAATAATGATAAATTAGATACATTAATAGTATTTTTTACTCAAAAAGGAACCTGACATTATTAATTTTAATGGTAATCACATTCATATTAATAATGACATTAAAAATATTATTAATATTAATAATGTTTTCGTTTTACATGTCCATTATTCAACCCACAACGGGGTAGGGTAGTACAAGATTCGAATCCAAGATCTCTGGTTCGGTGAGACTTCATTCCACGGCCATCACCACTTGAGCTACCCTATGTTAATAATGTTATTAACATGGTTGACCGTAGTCAATAAAGTTGTCAACCATGGAAAATATATAGACCATGTTGCCCATGATTGACTATGTTTCATCATGGCTTACCATTGTTGACAATGTTTAATATGGTGGATCATTGTTGATTGTGGGAGACCATGGTTGATCATTTTTTATATGGTCAAAGCCCATATGGGAATATGTTCATCAAAATGTAATGTATAAAAATGTTCATCTAATTGAGAGGGAAGATTTATTTGTAAGATTGCAGTATCAATTTATTACATTAATTTTGTTGTGAATATTAATGTTAATGTTATTAATAACATTAACATTAATAATAAGATAAATTATTATATATAATAATAATATTACATTAATAATGTATTTATAATTCGAATTAATGTGACATTGTTAATATTATTAATCATGTTATTAATAATATTATTAAAATATTAATATTTCTATTATTAATAATAATAATATTGATGATGATGATTAACGTCCACTAAGACCGATATGGTCTATCATACCTTAAGAAAGAAGTAGTTAATTGGGATTATTTAAAATTTTATTTATGTGATCAAAAAGGAGAGAAAGAAGCGTTTCGAGGTCACTGTAGTTTTCTTGATTGAACAAGTCGAGGAGGATGGTAGTGGGGAAAATGTTTTAGAAATGAGAGTAGATGTGAGTAAGGTTCGAACAATCCAAGAGAGTGTTTTTCATCTTTGACTCTCCTAGTATCACAAAGGAGACATTTTCTCTTGTCCTGGGGTATCTTTGGAATACTCATTCTCTTCTTAGCTCTGTTTAAGACAAAAATTTGGTTAGCAAGTGTGGAGTTCATAACCTGTTTATAGTATCATAACTTTCTTTTACCCTCTAACTCCTTATCACTCCACAATTCATCTTTAAATTTGGAAATAATGAGGTTCTTAATATTATCCTATCAAACGTAATAAATTTATTTTAAAATAACAAAAAAATTACTAATATTAGTTAATATATAAAATAACAAGCCATATATAATAATATTTTTAATCAAAATGTAAAAACAAAAATATGGAATCTTTCCATAAAAGAAAAATTGCAACATAAATATCAACTTAATCTATTATTATAACCTATTATATCAACTTATTTTTCCCTCCAATAACCCAATCTCCCACATTAAAATTAATATATTATCTATATGTTTTTAAGGATACTATAGAAACATATATTTATAGATGGACAAATTGTATTTCCGAATAGTACAGTACCATAGATTTAAGAAACATTGTACAGTACCATAGTATAACACTGTACGCATATTACATAATCTAACGTGACGAAACCAAATCAATGAGAAGTACATGCATAGGCAAGTTTATCTAAACCCTTGAAACCGCTGCAACTACTTATGTGCTCGATTTCCCTGAATGTTTTCAGCGAGGTTTTCCTCGGTTGTGAAAAGTGAGAGTTAAGAGGTTTATTATGAGTCATTAAAAATAAATTGAAATTTTATTATGTTTATGAAAATTTAATAATATAAAAATAAAATAAAATATTTAAAAATATTTATAAAAAATAAAATGAAAAAATAAAATCTTTCTAATCTCATATTAAATCTTTACTTAAAATAAATCTATTGATGGCACTCTTGAAAAGTTTTGACTTCTTCTCTATTTCATTGGAAGTACCAAACACCGCCTCTTGAACCTGGTTCTGACCAAAGTTTTCATATTCAAAAAAATATATCTAAAAAAGGTATATGAGAACCCAGAAAACGTGAATTATAGTTTGAATAATATGGCATTTTGAATGTTATTTTTTATGGACTTATTCTCTTTTACATTGATAAGAAAAGTGTTTTAAAACTTAAAAAAAATTATTGTAATATTTCTTTCAAATTTATATTAAAACATAATTTTAAAAAGGGAAATTATATTAATGCGAGAAAAATATATTTAAATGTGAAACCATATTAATGTAATTTCTATTTCCAATTACCATTTAAATTATGTAATATTTTAAAAATATAAATTATATGTGTGCTTAAAATTAATAAAAAGATATATATTTAAATGTAAAATTAATAATATATTTAATATAAAATGAAAACATTATTACAAAACTATTGAAAAATTTGGTAAAGGGAAGCTTATATTAAAACCACATGTAATCTCTTAATGTAAAATTAGATCGGTATTAAAATTTTATATAAAAGAGTAAATTGAAATTATTAGTTTTTTAAATTCATCTTAAATTATATAAGAGTTTGGAATATTTAGTTTGTGATAGTGATTTGTTTTTTTAATATCTATGATAAATAATAATGTAATATGTAAATATAATTAATATAAAATTATTAATATATCATAATAATTTTATAAAAATAAAATGAAATCAATATAGGTTTACAAGTAAAAGTATATTATTGATATGAAAATATTAAAATGTAAACACATTAATCTATTATTATAATATTATATTATATTATATATACTATATAGTATATATATTCGGATATTTTATATTTGTTTATTGGATTGAGATGTGTTATATAGTTTAATATAAGGGTATATGTGTAGGTATAAAATTTAAATTTAACATTTATTTTAAAATTTATGTTTTTGTGATTCATACTCATAAATAATATCTCGTTCAGATTAATCACAACAATTTTTTTGTGGTTATTGTTTCAAACCACATTCATTCAAACCACTCGATGGTGGTTTGAAATATTGACCAAAAAAATATTGTTGTGATTAATCCAAAAGATACATTATACATTTAACATTTATATCTAGTTTCAACTAAAAAATAATAAAAGGTTTAAAGCAATATACATCCCAGTATGGGTGAGATGTTATAGTGTCTATAGAGTGTAACCAGTTAAATCTTGGCTCAATTAATATTAAAATGTAATAAAAATAATAAAATTCAATTTGTTATATGTAATGTTGTTTTTCTTAGCCACTCAAACTCAAGTTAGATATTATACTGAGAAAAATTACATAAATAATTATAAGTTACATTGGTCAATGTTAAGTTAATAATGGTCAATAGAAAACTCATCTTATAGTCTTGTTGTGATAGGAACTAATAAATTGAGATTAATAACTTGGCAAAGTGAAAACGTGTATAATGGTGGGAAGTAGCTCTTGTAATATATTTTTGCATCTTCTTTCTATCCATTTTTTATGGGAAGACTTGCTTAAATGATGGTGGGAAGTAATTGATGGTAAATATTTTATTTTCAGATGATTTTCATGCAAAGCTTAACAATAACAAGTCACTACACAAATATCTAAAAATCATGCATGAATATTGCAACCATATCTATAGATTATGGCATAAAATATGTAACGAAATTATCCACATGACCTTATATTTATGTCGTGAAAATGCTGCAACATGACCTTCAAGTTATGGTCTAATCAAGTGTTTGAAAATATATATATTTTTAACAATATGGAAAAAAATATATTTATTTTTCAAAGCTAAATATGATAATTTACATTAAACTAATAGTGATCAACATCTATTGTTAGAGTCCTACCTTGAGAGGGATTAATAATGATTTTATAACCATATAAAACTTTAATTAATAAGCAGATAAAAATTTAATACTTACAACAAACCTACTATATAACAAGTTTCTTAACCATGGATATCCATCCTCACTTTAGCAATGATACTATTAACTTGTGAATAGGTTTTGTTAAAATACTATGGGAAATACCATGGAAAATCAATACCACATACCTAAAAATCATAACTCATTCCATAATAAAAAATTAAAATATAAAATATATTAGACATTACATATATCACATAGACTGAAATTATCTATCTTATGTTTGGAGAGAGAAAAAAAGAGAGAGATATGGTGCAGGAAGAGAGGGGGAAAGAGAGCAGAAGAGAGGGAGGGAGATAGTGACAGAGTTGGAGGGTAGAGAGAGAGAGTGAATGGGAGAAGAGAGAGAGATAGAGAGAGAGGAATGAAGAGAGAGAGGAAGGGGGGGGAGAGAAGGAGAGAGGGGGGCAAAGAGAGATGTATTTGGAGATGGAGAGAGAGGGAGGGAAGAAAAAAGACATAAAGAGATAGAGGTAATGAGAGAGGGAGTGACATGTGAGAAATGGGGAGAGAGTGAGGAAGAGAGGAGAGGAGGGAAGACAAAGATAAGGAGACACGATGATGCAGGGGGGATAAAAGGTAAGAGAGAGAAAGAGATAGGGAGGGAGATTGTGACAAAGTTGGAGGGCAGAGAGAGAGAGAGAGAGGGAGAGAGAGTGATTTGGGGATAGACAGAGTGAAGTGGGAGAGAAAGGGAGAGAAAGAAAGGAAAAGAGAGGGGACTTGAGGGAGAGAAAGAGAGAGGGGGTAAGAGATATATAGAGTTGGATGGGGAGAGATGATGTGTAACATCTTATCACATAAAACAATAAATTGTTTTCCACTCTTTTAACTTTACCGCTGGAAATTATCAAGGTTAATAACTTTGATTGTTCAATTGTTTATGATTCAAATATGATAACATCCTTCATATCCATAAGTAATATCACCTTGGATAGATCCCCGTTGGCATGCCTCATTGTTAAGTGTAACACTTTAATGATGAAGGTGAGGACAGAGGTTTGTGCTGACACTTGCAGCTTAGACATTAATTGACTGATTAAACTCATTGATTAACCTCGACAAAACAGTCTAGAGCCTTGAGTCACCTAGAAGATCTCCCACCGTAGGATCAGGGCTTGATGATCCAATGGTTCTCATGCTTAAGGGTTATCTGTTTGATCGATTTCTATCTTTACGATGTACGCGATTTTCCTTTGATACTTCGCAAAACCTTGTGGCTCAACTCTGCAACCTAACTAAGGGTTTGACGCATAATTAAAGTGTTGGATCGATCTCATTGTCCTGATGGGGTGTAGCAAGCATCCAGGTAACATAGCAAATAATTTCATCCCAGTAAATTCCTTCTGTCATTTTTGTTTTTAAATTGAAGTGATTCCTCCAGTTCATTGTGTTTTTGATATGTAGGTAACTCAAATATTTGCTAGTCTACACACCCCAAGAAGGGTGAGGCTGGGAAATCTGCATTTTCTGGGAGGTAATCTCCAATGCAAGCTACAAGGTTTCTTTCAATTTTGTTCTGTTTGTTATGAGCCACTAATGAGTGTCACAGGGCTTCTAGATGCTCACAGTTTCTTTCCACCTGGAATTCCTCCAACTCAAGTAATGATGGAACCCTTAAACGTTTTAATTGTATCAATTGTTTATCCATATTTCTCTATAGGATTTAACTCCGACGTTTATGCATTTGCAGGTAAGGTCTCGATAAACGCATTTCCGAAAGAATTCAGAGTATGAAGGGTCTTTGTTACATTGGTTGTTGTTCCCTGGTTACAAGTTGGTCTTATCATCAAGCCTTCTCATGAATTTACAAGCTAGTAAATGCTTTTAGACTTCAATTAGCTATGAAGGTATTTCACCTTGTTGCATTTAGTTTGGCTTCTCTGGTTAGAAGAAAAGACTCGTGCCAAGGTTCAGGCCAACGTTAAATCTATAGATGATATGAAATAAAATGGACAAGGGTTTATTTTATTGAATATCCAAAGGTGGAATGGTTCTATGAACCAATGTGACACAGACTGTTAAGGGTTTAATCCCGGTTTTTGATTTTCCATTCTGTATCCAATTTATATATTTATAAAAATTATATAATCGGGATTCTGTTTTTGTTGGGCCGGTTTCTAGTAATAAATCTGGTTATTCTGAGTCATAAATGTCACAACTTTAATTATTTGGAACCTAGGGTAGATGCTTTGGTGTTTGGATCTCGGTTTTTCCTTTGGAAATCAACCAAGAGCCATGAAGAACCCTTGTGATTCAATTTATGATTTTGTACAGTTAATGTTAAAGTTATATCTTAATTTGGTTATGAAATGATTTGTGATAACTGTTCCATGATGAAGGATTGCCTTCTTGTTTACGTTTAATAGTCAGTATTATTGATATTTGTGTCTTTAGAAAAGTTTATGATTTCAGTATGAATACCAATCGGGCTTAATCTAATGCGTGCCTTATGTATCTAAAATGTGTCTCGTGGTTTAGATTATAAATGTGCCACATAATAGATTGACTGCTTGAAATCCATAGGTTATTTCTAACTCTTCTAAATTACTGATATACTACTATCATGAAATGAATTCATGTTATTTTCAAAGAAATCCTAAAACTATACATTGTACATCATTAACATTCAATGATATGTTTATACAAAAAAACGACAGTATTCATCTAGCATAATTATGAGGTTAACTATCCATTAATGAATAATAATCATTTTAGTTAATATTTACTAAGAACAACATTTGTTACTTATTTTTTCTTTGCTTTGTTTGTAATTATGCAATTTCTTCCTTTTCTTGGAAAGTTTCTCCACCCAGCCACAGACCTGGTGACTACATCAAGATTCCCCCTCCGAGCTCTTCCTGCTCCTAACATTCAATAAGTATGTTTCAGTCAGGTATCTTGGGCATCAGGACCATTGTCCAGCCTCAGGTCACATACCATTATGACTGTATTCAATAGCTTTTCCCACTTGTTACTTTCGTCTAGCTCAAGGAAAATTTGGGTAGCATCATTCATGCTCCCTATTCTTTGCTCTTTACCCTGTTTTACCAACCCCTTTAGGATTCTCCCTCTTTTCCTTTTGAGGGAACATATGAGAAATTGTTTGTAACTGTCTGAGGAGTATTAACTGTTTCTTTCAGTTCTTGACAAACTATTTTAATTCTTAATATTCATTAATCAAGTAACAAGATATGTATTGGCTTCTCAACCTTAATTCTTCAATAGTCTATGTTAAACAAAGTAAAAGATTAAAGTGATAAAAAAAACTAGGTAACAAAGTAAATGTTTGTGCAGTATAGGGTGCTACATCTTCCCCCCTTGCGAGGAACATTGTCATTGGTGTTTTTTTTAAGAAAATAGTGTCGAATAAGCTTTATGCATAGTTTCCTCTTCTTTCCAAGTAGCCTCTTCAAGGCCAAAGTGCTTCCACTGCACTTTAACCTGGGTCCATTCCCTAATTGTTTTAATCTTTTCTGGATCCACCACTATTCCCTCTATTGATATAACATGACCCAGATACTATAATTAGCTTTTGAAAAAGTTGCACTTGCTATACTTAGCGTATAGCTGATTATCTCGAAAAATATGCAACACTATTCTCAAGTGTTTTTCATGCTCCTCTTGAATCTTAGAATAAATTAGTATGTCATCAATAAAAAACAGTACAAACTTATCTAAAAATGGCTTAAAAATATCATGTATCAAACTCATAAAAGTAGATGGAGCATTTGTAAGGCCGAATGGCAATACCAAGAACTCGTAATGGTCGTAACCAATTCGAAATATAGTTTTCCAAATGTCTTCTTCATTTATCCTTATCTGGTGGTAGCCGGACCTTAGATCAATTTTTGAGAACACACTAGCTCCCTGCACTTGATCAAATAAATCATCAATACGTGGTAAAGGGTATTTTTTTTTGATAGACAATTTATTTAGCTGACAATAATCAATGCATAGCCTCAAGGTTTTGTCCTTCTTTCGCACAAATAGTACAGGGGATCCCCAAGGGGATACACTGGTGCTAATGTACCCTTTATCCAGAATTTCCTGAAGCTACAATTTAATTTCTGTTAACTCAGGGATGCTCATACGGTAAGGATCTCTAGAAATAGAAGCTTCTCCTGAAATCAACTCAAGTGTGAGATCAATATCACGCTTAGGTGGCAATTCAGGAAACACGTCAACGAACTCCTGAATCATGAGAATATTTTCCAAAGAATCCATTTTATTCTTAGAATTTGTACATCCTACTTGAATATCATAAATCTGACAACCATTCCTAATGCATCTTCCCAACTGGTTAGCAGTAATAGGATGTAACTTAGTATTTTTCTTGTTTCCTTATATTTCATTTCTTTGTCCTGACTCCGCGAGATAACTTACAAATTTCTCCTTATTGTCAACTAGGGACCAACGTCCTTCCAACCAATCCATCCCTATTAATACATCGTATGAACCTAAAGGGACAATATTAAGGTTGACATGGATTGATTGTCCTGAAATTGTTATAGGAAATTGTTCTATTTTCGCAGATACCCTTCTTTTTGTCCTTGTGGCTAGTTGAACTAACCAAGGATTTTTAAACTTACTGCTTTGCAACTGACATTTCTCTACCACTTTAGGACTAATATAGCTTAAGCTAGAACCCAGATCAAACAAAATAGAAACAGGTTGATCAACAATCATACCTTCACACTTGATCATGGTGGGTTGGTACTCTTCTTGATGATCATCCAAAGTAGCATTGATTTTGGGCATACTCCTTGCTACATATTCAACTGTGGAGGCTTCTTGCACATTTGAAAGTTGTTATGTTCTGGCCCTGTGCGGGCAATTTTTGTACTAATGGGGTTCTCCACATCCCCATCATTGCAAATTTTGTTTTTACTACGGTTCATTACCAAGTTTATTAACTCGTTATGACCGTCTATTCTTGAGATAGGCTGGAACCTTTGACTGGTTCCTTGGAAATTTACTGAAGAGTATTTGTTGTATATTCCTTCCATTAGCGATCTATGTTTATTTACTTGGGGTAAATTTCTCCCCTTCCTGCCCAAAGATCCTTTGGACCCTTCACTCTTCTTTTTCATTTGCTGATAACAGATACATGCTTTTCACACCACATCATCCATTGTTTTAGGGTAATCAAATTCTAGCTTTTCCTTCATAAAGTTGGGTAAACTACTAATAAGTCACTGAATCTTGGCCTTTTCTTTCTGCATATATGGGACACATCATAATAGGGAAGTAAATCATTTCACATATTCATCCATGGTTAAGGTTCCCAACCTTAAATCATAGACTCCTTTTCTTTTTCATCATAGTAACACTCAGTTAAATATTTATCCTTGAAATACTTCTGAAACTCTTACCATGTAACTTGTTCTTCATTATTTTTTCTCATAGTTTTGATTTCTTCCCACCAGAGGGTGGCCTTACCCCTTAGTTGATAAACTAATAGTTGTGCTTTAATTTTATCAGTATAGTCATAAATCTGAAAGTACTTGCTCATGTCAATTAGCCATGCTTTAGCTTCTTCTTCAAATTCTCTTTCAGAAAGTGACAGTTTTATCTTTTTGAACTCACCTTGTAATTCCACCTTTTGTCTTTTTGTCTTTCTCTGGTCAGAAACATTGTTCGAACGTCCCTCTTCATATTCCCTATGTCCTTATGTTGACTCTGCATTATCTTCTCCATGATGGGTTGTTGGGGTTTTCTCCCTATCCTCAGCACTAGGATCTGGTTCCCGTTGATTCTATTGGTCAGACAGACTTTTAAGGATTCTTTCGTGTTCCTGCCACAGTCGTTCGTTATCTGTTTTGAGGTTTGTCATGTCTGCACGTGATTTTTGAATGGTTTCAAGTAGGGAAGTGTTGGCTTGACGATATTCTTCTCCCAGTTATATCCATATTTCTGTGTTGGCCTCTACATAAGTTTCTTCTAGCTGGTTCGATGGTCTCAGACTCCTCTTCATTTCTTCTCTTTGGTGTTTATCTCTATCTTTGTGTTCACATTCAGAGATACTCAATTGGTCATTACAAATATTTTTTCTTATGATATATATATATCCCATAAGTCTCACTATGCGAGCCTCGACTCTGATGCCATTTGTAACATCTTAACACATTAAAAAAAAAAATTGTTTTACACTCTTTTAACATCACCACTAAAAATTATTAAGGTTAATAACTTTGGTTATACAAATGTTTATGGTTCAATTATGATACCGTCCTTCATCTCTGCAAGTAATCTCACCTTGGATAGATCCCCATTGGCATGACTCATTGTTAAGTGTAATGCTTTAATGACGAAGGTGAGGATCGAAGTTTGTGCTGACACTTGTAGCTCATACATTAATTGAATGATTACACTCACTGATTAACCTCGAAAGAATAGTCTCCAGCCTTGAGTCACCTGGAAAATCTCCCACCATAGGATCAGGGCTTGATGCTCCAACGGTTCTCGTGCTTAAGGGTTATCTGTGTGATCGATTTCTGTCTTTCTGCTATACACTATTTTCATTTGTTACTTCACAAAACCTTGTGGCTCGTATCTATCTATCTATCTATATATATATATAATATATATATATATATATATTATATATATATATAATATATATATATATATAATATATATATATATATATATATTATATAAATAATATTATAATATATTATACAGTATATCCATAAGTCTCACTATGCGAGCCTCGAATCTGATGCCATTTGTAACATCTTAACACATTAAAAAAAAAATTGTTTTACACTCTTTTAACATTACCACTAAAAATTATTAAGGTTAATAACTTTGGTTATACAAATGTTTATGGTTCAATTATGATACCGTCCTTCATATCTGCAAGTAATCTCACCTTGGATAGATCCCCATTGGCATGACTCATTGTTAAGTGTAATGCTTTAATGACGAAGGTGAGGATCGAAGTTTGTGCTGACACTTGTAGCTCAGACATTAATTAAATGATTACACTCACTGATTAACCTTGAAAGAATAGTCTCGAGCCTTGAGTCACCTGGAAAATCTCCCACCATAGGATCAGGGCTTGATGCTCCAACGGTTCTCGTGCTTAAGGGTTATCTGTGTGATCGATTTCTGTCTTTCCGCTATATGCTATTTTCATTTGATACTTCACAACACCTTGTGGCTCGGCTCTATAACCGAACTAAGCGTTTGATGTAAAATTATGGTGTTGGCTCGATCTCCTTGTCTTGATAGGGTGTGGCAAGCATCCAGGTAATGTAACAAAGAATTTCATCCCAGTAAATTCCTTTTTTCATTTTCATTTTCATATTGAAGTGATTCCTCTCACTCATCCGGTTTTTAGTATGCAGGTAGCTTGAATATCTGCTTGTCTACACACCCAAAGAAGGATGAGGCTAGTAAATCTGTGTTTTCTTAGAGGTAATGTCCAATGAAAGCTATAAGGTTGCTTTCAATTTTGTTCTGTCTATTATGAGCCACTAATGAATTTCATAGGGCTTCCAGATGCTTGCGGTTTTTTCCCACCTAGAGTTCCTCCAAATCAAGTAATGATGAAACCCTTAAATCTTTTATTTGTATCAATCATTTATCCATATTTCTCTATAGGATTTAATTCCAACATTTATGCAGTTGCATGTAAGGTCTCAACAAATTCATTTCCGAAATAATTTGGAGTATGAAGGGTCTTCCTTACACTGGTTTTTGTCCCCTGGTTACAATTTGGTCTTATCATCAAGCCTTCTGGAAAATTTACAAACTCGTAAGTGCTTTCAGACTTCAATTAGCTGTGAAGGTGTTTCTCTTTGTTGCACTTAGTTTGGTTTCTCTAGTTAGAAGAAAAGCCTCATGCCAAGGCTCAGGCCAGTGTTAAATCTATAGACACTATGAAATAAAATGGACAAGGGTTTATTTTGTTGAATATTCAGAGGTGGAATGGCTTTATGAACTGATGTGACACGGACTATTAAGGGTTTAATCCTAGTTTTGATATTTCCATTCTGTATCTAAGTTATATATTTGTAAAAATTCTATAATCGAGATTCCTTTTTTGTGTGGTTAGTTCCTAGTAATAAATCTGGTTATTCTGAGTCACAAATGTCACATCTTTAATGATTTGGAACCTAGGGAAAATGCTTGGGCAGTTGGCTCTCGGTTTTTCCTTAGGAAATTGACCAAGAGCCACGAAGAACCCTTGCAATTCGATTTATGATTTTGTACTGTTAATGTTAAGGTTCTGGCTTAATTTGGTTATGAAATGATTTCTGATAATTGTTCCATGATGAAGGATCACCTTCTTGTTTGCGTTAAATAGTCAGTATTATTGATATTTGTGTCTTTAGAACATTTTATGATTGCAGTATGAATATCATTCAGGCTTAATCTAATACATGCCTTATGTATCTAAAATCGTCTCATGGTTTAGATTATAAATGTGCTATAGAATAGATTGACTACTTGAAATCCATAGGCTATTTCTAACTCTTCTTAACTACTGATATACTACTATCTTGAAATGAATTCATGTTATTTTCAAAAAAATGCTAAAACTGTGGACTGTACATCATAGACATTCAATGATATATTTATACATAAAAACGATAGTATTCATGTAGCATAATTCTGAGGTTAACTATCCATTAGTGAATAATAATCCTTTCAGCTAATATTTACTAAGAACAACGTTTGTTACTTATATGTTCTTTTATTTTTTTATAATTATGTAAGTTATTCCTTTTCTTGGAAGGTCTCTCCACCTAGCCACAAATATGGAGATTACATCCAGGTTCCTCCTCTGAGCTCTTCCTTCCCTTGACAGTCAATAAGTTTGTTGTAGTCAGTTACCTTGGGCATTAGGACCATGGTCCAGCCTCAAGTCACATACCATTCCAACTGTATTCAATAGTTTTTCCCACTTGTTACTTTCGTCCAACTCATGGAAATTCCTGGAAGCATCATTCGTGCTCCCTATTCTTTGCTCTTTACCCTGTTTTTCCAACCCCCTTTAGGATTCCCTCTCTTTTCCTTTTGAGGGAATATATGAGCAACTGTTTGTAACTATCTTAGGAGTATTAACTGTTTCTTTCAGTTCTTGACAAACTATTTTAACTCTTAATATTCATTAATCAAGTAACAAGGTATGTATTTGCTTCTCAGCCTTAATTCTTCAACAATCTATGTTAAACAAAGTAAAATATTAAAGTGATAAGTAAAACTAGGTAACAGTAAATGTTTTTGTAGTATAGGGTGTTACATGAGGAGGGAAGAAGAAATACATAAAGAGAGATAGATGGGGAGAGAGAGAGAGGGTAAGAAGGGAGGGATGAAGAGAGAGTGAGGGAGAGAGTAAAAAGGGAAGAGAGAGAGAGAGAGAGAGAGAGAGAGAGAGAGAGAGAGAGAGAGAGAGAGAGATGGATCTAGCCTAGATATGTATGTATGTATATAAAAACTAGCCTAGATCCATCTTAACCCTGGATCTATTAAGCATCAAGAGGGATCATATCTCTTGAGGTGCACACCTATTTTTTAGTGCAAAATTGGAGGAAAGGTTTGCACCTTGAAATATTTTATCCTTATGAGCACTTGATAGATATGAGGTTAAGACGGATCTAGACGAGTTTAAATTACAATCAGGATATACATAGCTTGAAAATTTTATATTTGTTTATTTAAATTACAATTGAATAATATAATATTAATAGATTATATAATTTTTATTATGTTTAATTTTATTTTGTAATTTTATATCAAATTAATTAATTTATTTTTCCATTCAAAAAATTTCGTAACTATATTACATCAAAAAACTTAATAGAGTTACATAGTGCAGATACACCATAGGGTGTGTTTCTAAACCACAGTAAAAAGAAAGAGGGATTTTTATGAGGACACCCTTACATATATTTCCAAAAAAAGCTATCGAAATCTCCACATCTATATTCAATAAAATCTAGAAAAAAAAGAGCTAAAATTGTGAGCGGACCCAAAAGAAAAAAATTGGTTCTCCAATGCTATTCAAAAGCACCAAGCTAAAAAACTATAAAGGATTGAGAACTTTTGATGCACAACCCAATAAAAAGAATCAATGATATAATTGTGGAATCATATCAACCAGAAAGGAAATATAGTGCAAAGAACCATACATGCTCCCGACAAACCATCTTCAGAGAGAAAGGAAGAAACAAGAGTCATCCTCACCCAGGGGGAACCAATCAGGCCACTGTGTGGCCCTAAGAAGCCATATATATGAAAAAAAAAAAGGTAAAACTGGTAAACATCTGCATCACTATGTTCCACGACTAACCAAAACGCCTACTCCAGCCTCAAACCTATCTTTGGAAGGGAATCCACATCCTGATTCATTTCCCTGTAAATTTGTGAGCAAGTAAAACCATTAAATAAAGAAATGAGGTGTGGGATCTCTTCCAAAATGGGAAATATATATTATATTATATATATATATATAAATATATATATATTATATATATATATATAATCCTGAGTTCAGCTCACATAATTCACAAGTAATTTTTGAGTCCTTGAAGACCTACAAAGAATCACATCCCCTCTTAAGAGAAAATGTAAGAGGGGACTTACATGCCAACAACTCAGAATGATTAGTAGTTCCACTTTTGAGGCCCATGGAAATATGGAAAGAGTGGTTGTTTGCAAGGAATAAGATGGCCCCTCCACCCCAATTTTGTTTTTGGACTTGTCAAGCCCTGTAAAAAATCCCCATAGTTTCGATTAATCAAGTTGTTCCTAAATTATGATTTTGGATGTAACTAAATATTTTGATTAAGGGAAATGGATCAATATAGCTAACCCTTCCCTGGCCACCTAAAGAGTGGATGAGATTTGATCCATGAATATCCCTTGATCCTTGCCAAGCCAAACACCCCAAATAAAAATTACTAGTAGTGCCCTAAAAACTCTAGTACTATGATCTGATTTCCAACTCCTCCAAGTCTCCTCAATTGCATCCCCTCTCCATACCATAACCTGACCAAAAGCTTGTTGGACCAATTTCTATAGTTCATGAAAGAAAGGGCAATCAATAAAAATATGACAAGAGGATTCCCCACTTCGCTTGCTTAACGCAGACCAACCAAGACCAATCAAATATATGTATTGCATCACATCCCATGTCGGGGCTTTTTTATTTAAGACATAACATATGAAAAACTTGGATTTTGGAGGTCATTTTTCTTTCCATATCACCTTCCACCACCAAATTTCCTCCCAATGACCTTTCTCACATAATAAGACGATATAACCTATTTTGGGTATGTACACTCCATTCTCAACAAATTCCCATATCATTTCAACCTCCCTTTTAGTAATTTCGACATTACCCAATCCGAGAGCTTCTAAATATCTTAGCCAGAGATCTGTATTTTGGCCTCCCAAGCTCAAATCCTCAGTCGAGCACCAACCTTGACTATAGATAGAATTGACTCATGTAATCGTAATTTTTTTAAGTTTGGTAAATCCATGATCCTAATATGGTTAATGATGTCTAGTGGTTGTCAAAACCCATCCCCAAAATTGGTCCAAGGGTCCTAGCCTACCCTCACCTTGGATTTTTTACCAATTCTCCAAGCCAAACCATATTCAATAAGCCCAAAATAATTTAAGACCGCCCTCGAAATAATAGAAATGTTGGCGTTTTCCTTTTCTGGATGCCCGATCCAATCCTCCAAGGGGCATGAAGCTATGTAATTTTGATAGACAACTAAATTTTGAAGGTTCTAACAAGAGATCAACCTCCATCCACATTTTTTCGTAAGAGATTTTTAGAATGTAAGAATGTTTTTTAAGCCCCAACCCCCAAGATATTTTGGCATGACCAATCATTCCCACTTGGCCCAAGGAAGAAAAAACTAATCGCTTTTTCTGAACCAAAGGAATATGAAACATATACATCTGGATTTTTCCAAGATGCATTTAAGAATCCAAGTTAGTGCCATCAAATAGATTGGAATGGCCTCCAACAATGATTTTACTAAGACAAGCCTTTCAACTCTTGATAGTCATGTATGACTCTACACTTTTAGTATTTTCTCCAATTTGACTAAGAGCCAAGACCAGTCCTCCTTCGAAATGTGATTTGGATTGAGGTGAAAACCCAGGTACTTTATACCCTCTTCTAGTTGATATAATCCAAAAGAAAAAATAGATCGCAAAGCGTGAACCTCTTGCACCTCTAGATTGTGAAAAGAAATGGAGGACTTTTGGTTGTTTATCAACATCCCTATTGCTTTCCCAAAAAATCTGATGCTGATTTAAGCAGGAACACAATAAAGTACAGAAATAACCATAAATACGGAGATGTAGTAGAAATAATACTTCATTTTATTAATGTAAAATATTGAAATATGTTTACAAACAAAAATGGAAATAAACCAGCTAGGGCGTTGCTAGCTTATCTCTGAGAAGAGATGTGGCGGCTACATGCTTCTGAACTGTGTTACAATGAGGCTCAAAGGCCTATTTATTGTTAAGAAACAATGGAAAACCCTAAACATCCGAAAACCTAACCCTAGGAGATGAAATGCCAAACTGTGGGCCCCGTTTGGGTAAATTGATACTTCAACTTCCCAGGGTCGTAACTTTGGCATACAATCTTTGTTTGATGCGTATCATAGCTCGTTAGAAAGATCTATCAGAGGAATACAACTTTGGGAAGATGAACATCGGTCCATGAACCCATGTTACTCCTATTTTTCCCAAAAAAACGTCATTTAGGGCCTCAAAACATTTCCAGAAGTTCAGGACCCGAAAAGCTGCTAAAAATAGTAAAGTGTGCTACAATTAAGGAAAATGAAAAAATAAAAGAGATAGATGTGGGGGTCCAAGTGGGATAGGTGGGTGGCCACCAACATCCATTTGGATCATCTTCACATCCCTTTGAGAACCATTACTGAAAATTAAAACTTCATCCATGAAAAGTAAAGGGGTAATGGCTTTCCTAAGAGTGATCATAATTTCATCATGTAGCCCTCTCTTAGAAGCATACACAATCAATTTTTTAAGTTCTTCTACCACCAAGAGTAATAAAAGTGGTGAAAAATTAAAACCTTGTCTCAACCCTCTTTCGGCACGAAAACATCTTGAGGTAGAACCATTGGTCAAAACAAAAAAGGACATTATTTGAAGGCAACTCATGACCCAAGAAATAGTTTCCCAATCGAATCCAACATGGGTAAGAATCAAGTGAATATACATCCAACTATGTGGTAGTGTTTTCGTTGCTATGTGGTACCAAAAGACACCTTCTTAGCAGTTGATTGCTCCTGGAAAACAAAATATATATAATTGGTTATTGTTAGTAGAAAAACATGAATAGTCAAAGCACTGTAAATGGTGAGAATAATGCATACATAAAAATACACTAAAAACTAGAAGATAAACACATAAACAATGCTTAATGAAGAAAACAAGTCAACAAAGTAATGTAAAAGGGCTCCCTTTATTGACTGTTGAATGTAGAAGAGATACAATTAATGAATACTAAACACTTGGAGAGAATTATTTGAGGAATGCTGCTAAAAAATCCTCAACAAGGAGGTTCCTTTCCTCAATCTCTTTGCTATCTTCTCCTCTCTCTCAAAAAAGTATGAATACTCTCTCAATGATTAAATCCTCTTTCACTAAAGTGTTGGATTGCTGGCCACAAATTTTTCTATCATAACAATGCTCTACTTCTTCTTGTTTTTGGTTCTCCAATGACCCGTTTATATAGAATTTTGAATTCATCTTCCCTCTCTTGGTCTATTAATGAGAACATGACTTATGAGTAGAACAAGAGGATACCTTGGGGGTGCATATCTTTAGTTCAAATTGAAATTGGATGTCCATGACTAGTACATTTTAGGGAATCCCATCTTCTAAGTGTGTGAAGTGGTCCTAGACAGTTGAATTGGAACTTTGTTTGAATGCACAGATATCGAAGGAAAGGTAATGCGGTTGCTAATTTTGGCCTTTGGATGGGTCACGAGAGTAAATTTTATCATTTAATCCTTTAGAGAAGTTTTCATTTTTGTACTTCATGATTTCTTCGGTTAGAAATTCTTCTCCTATATGTTCTTTCAGACAACTTTAGGCATCATCTGGATTGTACAAATGTGTGTACAATTTTTAAATGTTAACAAACTAATTGTGTCATATGCTTTTGACATATCTATATTTATGACTACCCCTTTCATCCTTCAGTTTTTAGACTATGAAGCCCCTCCTGTACCATCCCTATCGCTTTAGGAATCTATCACCCATCCGAGAATCTAAATTGTTTTCTTGAGATAGCTTTGGATATGATGGGCTTGATCCTTAAGGCTATACTTTTTTCAATGATCTTATAGATATTTTTACACAACAATATAGGCCTAAAGTTAGACAAAGTTTGAGGATTATTAGATTTTGGGATCAAGGCTATGAAAGTGGAATTGAAATAAAAGAGAACTATTCCCTACCATATCAACCTCTCTACCACTTGTAATAAATACCTTCCCAAAATATCAAAGAGGCCTAAGAAAAATTCAACCCCCCACCAATCATCCCTTGGAATTTTATCCTTTTTAAAGGACTGGAGCACCACCTTCAATTCTTCCTCTGTGAGCTCTTCATGAAGGGCTTGATTTTCCTCCTCCTCTACAAAACTAGGGAAACTCAAGGCACTTGAATAACTTATGCAATTAAGGTAACTTGATCTTCCTTAAATAATATCTCAAAATGAGCCCTCCCTGAATCTGTAAGATCATTGAACCTGAAAATTCCCCACCTTCCTCATTTACCAAACTCCAGATAGTGTTATGCGTTTTCTAGCCTTTTTCAAAGGCCTCGAAGAATTTTGTATTCTCATATCTATTTACCGCCGCAGAGCATGGATTTTTAGCCTCCAAGATGCCTCCCTAGATTCTAACAATGCTTTTCTTCTTCCTTCCAATTTAAAGACAAGTTCTCTAGCTAAAATGTCATAACGACTCTCCCCTTTAGAGAGGGAAATTTCTCTAGTTGTTTATCCACCTATCGTAGCTCTTGCTCCTCCTTCTTCCTTTTCTGAACATCCCAATCTTTCATCAATTTCCTTAGATTCTTAATGTTTGCTACAAATTTTTTTGATGTTGAGGTCTCCCCCTTCTTAAAAATTATTCCAATTTTGTCTTATCAGTTATATGGAAACCATATATTGAAACCAATGGGAATTCATTTTAAAAGTGGATTTTAGCTTGTGACCTCCATTTCTGATCTCCACCAAAATAGGATAGTGATCAGATTCACCCCAACTACCACGCATTGTCTAATTAAAAGAGGGGAGTCACATAGATCCTCTGAGACTAAAAAATGATCCATCCTTTTTTCCACCCTCTCCTCCCCGACCTTCTTATTTCCCCAAGTGGCCAATAGCTGGATAGGCTCAATATCTATGAGACTAAATGAACTAAGATTGTAAAGAAAATAATCAAACAAAGAGTATGGTCTGTCTTGTTGCCCCCAGGTCTTAGTGCTCCTAATTGAAAAATTCAAAACTTCCCCTACAAAAAAAATTGACCTCTTGCTAAAAGAACTCGCAAGGAATCTATCCAAGAGATGGATTTCTTCTTAACAAGAAACATAAAAATTGACTAGAGAAAACTAATCATTTAGTTCTACGGAAAAAACAGCTCAATACCAACTCCTCCATCCAATCCCGAGGAGTTCTAAATCTTAATTGACCCATTACTCCAACACAAGGAAAATCATATGGAATGCCCAAAGCATCAATCCTCAATAATGACCAACCATTTAGAAGAGATTTTAGGTCTTTCCAGATTGCATCACCCTACCTAATAGTTTCTTGCAATAGTAAATATAAGGCTCGGAAGTTTCCCTGAGCCAATACAAAGCACAATTATTTGAAGGGCGTGCTATCCCTTTATTGTTCAATGAGCTAAACTTCACTGGTAAGTTTATTCTAGGGGCTCGGTTCCTCTAAGCCCCCTTTTATAGATTGCTTCCTCCCCACCTATAGATCCTCCATGGCCTGGTCCTTCGCTCTAGAAAAAATGACCTTCTCCTCCCTCCACTACTGGCCTAAAGAATAGGATCCTTCACCAGACACCTAGTCAAATCTTCAGCTAAAGAGATCATATCTTTTGACCAAAGGTTACAGTGTTCACCCCCCTTCTGGGAAGACTCTAAAGAGTTCATGGAGGAGGAAATCACCAAGGAAGAGTGAGAATAGACATATTGAGCCATGGCATAAACAACTAGTGATAAATTTATCCGAGGAATTAAAGATCTTCGGGACTTAAGAGTTTCAGCACAACCATCAACATTTAAGATGACAAAAATTGAAACTACAAGCATGCAAGAAATAACATTATATGAAAATGAAACTTAGGTCATGGGTAGAATGTTACCTCGACCCACAATAAAAAGAAATGTGAGCCTGCAAAATTTGGAAACTTTGAACCATGAAAAGTAACTTCACTTATCTACTTCTGAGAGTAGACCCATGCATCCTTTCGCTTTACCCTCTCCTATATTTCTTTCTACCCCAAGTCCTACCACATTTTAAATCCTAATATATGAGAATCCCTCTTTCTCTTTCCCTTTTGGATCCACTGCATGACGAGCCACCTACAACTGAGTCATGACATCAATGGGTATATCCTCCTATAATGGAATCGCATTGATGTCCTCATCTTCCTCTATTTCAAAATTCTCATATTCCTCCTTCAACGATATGAATGGGGTCATTGAAAAATTGCATGCATTCACCAAGGGGCCATAAGCATGGCATCTCTAATGGTGAAAATGAATCCCTTCATATTCCAATGTCTAGACTCTCTTTTCTTCAACTTCTCCCAAGGAGAAATGTGAGTACAAACCTTGCCTGAGATCGATGTTCATGAGGATTCAGGCCATATTTTTCTCACCTGTCATAATATATGATGTTTCATATGCAAGGAAATACCCCGTATAGCTGGTAATATATTTGAAGATCGACTCTTGCCAATATTTGGAAGGAAGCTTCAATAATCTAACCCAGGCTAACACTTTGTTTAGCCTCTCCTTTTGTGCGTAAAATATAGGGGTCTAAATTTTGAATTGGAATAGAGAATGGAAATATGCCAAGATGTTTCCTACACGTTAGCTGTATTCATTTTATCCAAAAATGATAACTGAATCTAGCCTTTGGTCAGATGTCGTGCCTCCACTTCCCCCTTCAAATCTGGCTTGATATTTTTCTCTACCCAATGCCTGAGCATTATTTCTCAGATTCTTTTGCCTCTGAGTTTTCCTACTAGGGCCTTTTCACTCAATTCCATGACTTACACCATCTTTACTTGTTTACCTCTTTGTAATTTTACATGAAATCCCTTGACCTACTTTTTGCATGCATTTTTCTTAGGGGACAATGAAACCCCTTTCCTCCCAGTTGTGGGAGGAGGCTATATGAAAAAGAGAATAGTTCTTACACCTCCTTCCTCGACATTAGATTGAAACCCTTCTATATAAAAATCCCCAGTTGATACAAGACTCCTTACCACCACACCAGTAGCCGCGCCACCACTACCTTCAAAAAAGCCTTGATAGGAGCGAGGGAAAACTCTTGTGCTGAGAAAGATATTGGAGCTAGTCAGTGAGTATCCTCTCGTGGAGAGACCCAAATATGCACAAAAGCACCCACTCAGATTAGGGTTCCCTATCACTTCCCCCTAAGGAGGAATGTTGTAATCATCGAAAAACCCTTGACTTATCCCCAAAGAGGCTTTGACCTCACCTCAACAATTAGAACCGTCCAAATGAAAACTACCTAATGAGAAAACCATGAGCATATGTGGATGGAAAGAATCCACAAAACTTACCTCCCAATATCATGACCTTTGAATCAATTGAGCCAGGGAAGTTGAAAAAGGCTCAATCTCCCCCCCCACCCCCCCATAATGAAGCCACTAACCCCTACTAGCTGAGTATCTGGATTGATAAAACCAAATGAAGAAATCAGGCCTAGAAATAACTCACCTTGTAAAAACGATTGTGCATTTGGAGCGTGTTATAAATGAGGTGTAATTATTCTTGCAACTGTCATCTCAGGATTGCCTTAAGAATTTGTGCCTCTTGTTGACATCAGAAACCTAGATGGCATGGATCAAATGGATCTTCCCACCTCAACCGCAGGCTCGTAGTCTATTAAAATATCCTTGAAACAATCCATGCCATCAAACCCCTTTCAATAAAACTTTATGAGGCAAACAAAAAGCATGGAGGAAACTGGAAAGAAATCGCTATTCTGTCCATGAATGCACGCCATGCCCACAAATGACTACAAAAATCCTTTGGAAGGTAGTAAAACAAATCACTAAAAAAAAACAAGACTTGAAGTGCGACATGAAAAAAAAGACAAGGTAAGTCAAAAAAGTAAACATTATAAACCCTAAAAATTGCTTCATCTGAACACAAAATCAAAATCAAATTGGAAAAAACACACTCAAAAAGCCCCCGTCCACACATGCAAATTTGCTCCGCACCAAGTCCATGTCCCGTTTTGGACATCAACCTTTATCCATGACTCGTATAAAAATAATTTAGATATACATAAAAATGTATATTTAAATGTGAAGTACTTTGTATGAGAGTATATAATAAAAAAATATTGAAACATTATCTTAAATCCAAAAAAAAGAATTGGTATGGAAGTTATATTAAAATACTTATCAACGTTAATCTCATATATACAAAATTATATTAAAATATCATATTAAAAATATTATTTTAAATTCGAGAAAATATATAATAAATATTAAAGATGATGTAAATAAATATATTGAATATAATATTGTATAAATCATTATATATGAAAGAGTGGAAACTATATTATGTGAAAAAAAATATGAAAATTATATTAATGTAATGATTATTCTAAATGTTTTAAGTATGTTGATTTATTGTTTAAATTCGTATAGTATTTTTTGGATAGTGTAATTATTTTAGAATGGTATAAGGTGTTTCAACAATTTATTTTGTAGAGAGAATGTTTTGTACGTGGTGTTTAAAATAAGTGTTTTTTTCCTTTGAGAAAAGTAATAATTTCATTACTTTTAAAAAAGGATAGAAATTACATTTGTAGATATATATATATTACATATATTTTAGATAATATATGTTTCATATATTGTCTATATATATCGTACATTTTATAATATATTATGATCAAAATACAAAATTTTTAATACTTAAGTTCAAGTCTAAACTATATCACTATATCTTTTTCACTATATAGTGCTCCTCTCACTGAAGGGAATGATATATACCTCGTTGCCCGTTTGGAAGGAACTCTTCAATTTGCATCTGTCCCCCCTGTAACATCGAACTCTTCTTGGCTGCCTCATCTACCATAGCATTTCTCTCCCTGTAAACATGTATAATTGTACAATGATCAAACTGTTGCATAAAGAGAAATATATTCTCAATTACTGGAAAATAATGAATAATATGACATCATTGAAACCTATTTATCCAATGCACAATGATCTGAGAGTCCCCAAATACCTCTCATAATCACATGTTGAAGAGGAATGTACAGGCCCATTAATTCAGCAAAATTATTACTCCCCTCCCCTAATCCCACATAGAAATAACAATACTGATTTGCATAGATAAATAGGACAATCCCCACCCCCCAACAGTTGGGTTCCCTCTGGATGAACCATCAAAATATCCCCGTGGTAAAGTATAGTCTATGTATTCTACTTGTACATCATGGATATGCCCCACAGAAGGTAAGGATGTATAATATGTGAAGACACCAATAACTTGAGCAACCGCCACCAAAGAAATCAAGAGTTCATCATGGAAAATGGAAGCATTCCTTGCCAGCCAAAGACCCTAGGAAATAATCAAAGGTAGAGCCAGAACTTTCTTATAGGAATCTTCAGAATACCAAGCCAGGTAAACCTCATCAAAGGAATTACATGCCCAAACAAATTGTAGACCTAGCAAACAAGAAACCTCCATCCAAATAGCATAGGAAAATGGACATTTAACAAATAAATGTGGAATATCCTTCGATGACAATTTGCACAAGTAGCACCATCTCAGGCCATTAAACCGTCCTTTTTGCAAAAAAATCCCATGTAGGCACCCTACCCTCCAACAACGACTAACCAAATAACTTTTTTTTTGTAGGACATTATATCTTCCATATTTTGTTCCACCACCATTTGGGATACCCTACAAAAATTGCCACACTGAGCTTGATATATCCCACCTTTGGTGTATAAACGCTCGACAGTACAAAGTACCAAACCAATACATCCCCTCGATCAGTGATCTGAATGTGTGCAAGAAGGAGCACATTTATATATCTGTTCTAGCGTTTAAGATGTTCACCGAGCAAATTGAGACACGTCCTAGGTAACCAACCCTGTTGCCAAATAGTAGTTATTTCCTGATACTAAATCTGATGAAGTGTTCTATAACCAGCCTCCGCATGATATATTCATAAATCGTTAGGAAGAAAATGATCGATGCCACTTCTTAGCCATGGGTCCAATCCCACCTAGATTTACTTCCCATCTCCCACTCTCCATGCCAAACCACTCCTAATAATCTCAAACGATCTCAACAATTCATTCCACATCACAAAGGAATTCCCAGCAATTCATGAAGGAAGCCTCATCCAATAAGTCAGAGAATATGGTTTAATATATTTCTCAATTGCGATAGAATTACATAGACTATTCGTGGAGATGAGATGCCACCCAACCTTAGCCACCAACACCTTTGAAAAATGAAATATGTTCTTCAAACCCTAGCCTCCTAGATCTTTTGGCATCAAGATTTCATCCCAACGAACCCAAGGCAAACCGTGCTGCTTATTATCCCTCCACAGATAAGAAAAACATAACTAACATATCTTTTCCAGAGTCCCATTTGGGATCCAAGAGAATGACATCCAATAAACTGGTATAGCCTCTAATACAAATTTGACCAAAGCCAACCTTCCAGTCGACGAGAGCCACCGATGGCTCCATACATTCAAGTGCTTCTCAATTTTTGGAATTAACAATTACCAATCATCTTTCTGATAATCATTAGGCTTTAAATAAAACCCCATATACTTGAGGCTCTCATCAATATCCAAAACAGGACAAGTAAAATTAGAAGAAAAATAGTCAATTTCCATTGCCTCAAGATTGGAACAAGTAATGGAGGATTTATTCAGGTTAATAACCATACATGTAGCTTTCTTAAAAATCACTAATCCAATACATAGTTTATCCACATCTCTACACGACCCATCACAAAATATAAAAATATCATCAAAAAACAAAAGATGGGAGATGAAAAAAATCTTAGATATAGGAATCCCTTTGTAGCTTCCAATGATTTTAGCATGATCCAGAAAATGGCTCAAACTCTCCACAATCAGCAAAAAAAATAGAGGCGACATTGCAGACACCTGATCAAGACCCTTCTCAGGAGTGAAAAAGGGAGAAGTTGCCCCATTGATTAGAAGAACAAAGGATACTGAGGTCACACAACTCATAACCTATCAAATGAAGCTCACAAAAAATCCCAAATGTGTCAGAAGAAGTCGGAGATAAAGCTGATTGACCCAAACATAAGCCCTCAAAAAATCCAATTTAATCACATCTCCTTTTAATCCCCTAGTCTTTAAAATGTGTAAGCCCTCATGTGCCACCCCAATAACCTCATGAATCTGTCCTCCTACCATAAACCCAAAAATGTTCCCCTGAAATCCTATCAAAAAGAATCTCCTTTAGCCAATGTGTAATAACCTTGGATATAATATTGTATAAATAGTTGCACATTGAGATAGGTTGATACTCTTCAACTGTACCAGCATTATCAGACTTGGGAATCAATGCAATAACTGTAGCATTAACAAGAGGGTGAATAAATCATTTCGAACGATATTCCTCAATCTCCTGGAGGATATCCTCTCTAATCAATTCTAGAAAGCCCAAAAAGAATTCTACCAGCCACCCATCTGGTCCAAGGCTCTTATCCTTCTAGAAGGATGCAAGAACTATCTTCAACCCCTCCATTGACACCTTAACGTCAAATCCACATTGTCATTATATTCCAGAAACCTAGGGAACAATTGTGACACCTTAATAATTTCCTCAATGGAAGCCCACCCTGCTCTTTGAAAATATCATCGAATTGTTTCAACCCCAATTGAGTCAAATCTTCAAAGGATGAATGTCTAGTCCCGCCCTCATCAGCCAACTCCCATATTTTATTATTCCTTTGTGTATGTTACACTGAAATTTGTCACCATGACTATCTGCAGTTAATATGGCTCAATCAATAGTCATATTATCCTCCTTGTCAAGCCTTATACCTCTGCTCTTCATGTCAAACTTCAAAGAGAGAAAGCACTAAAAACATGTTTATCTTTGGGTACGCAGGTTCTCTCTACCTTGCCTGTGTGTACGCATCCCAAACTCATTGTACCTACGTACTTGTACGCTCTGTAAGTCAAGGGATGGATGCGTACCCCTGTAATGGTCAAAAGGCGCGAGTTTCATCCTAAAAAAGTTACTTGTGGTCACTTCTAGAGCCTTCTAGAAGAGTGTTTGACGTGTATTGAGCGCCTCTATATGGTTCATGCATCCCTATGATAGAGGAACTTATCCCATCAAGAGAGGAGCTACCCCATCCAAAAGAGGGAGTATCCCATTGATGTTGGAACTGAATAATTCCTCTAGAACACTATAAATACAGGCATTGGGCCAGAGGAGGAGAGGTTGAAAGCTGAACATTCCAAAGGGTAAATGCTGCTGGAATTAGGACTTCCATTTGTTGACTTATGAGGAGAGATCACTATCCTTCCTTGTTGCCATAGTGGGAGTGGGTGAGCTTGTCAAAGTAGAGGAAATCTCTTGCTGGACCCTGGGAGGAACTTGCACACCACCAAGGCTCAGGTTGTAATGGTTCCTTTTTTGTTTCCTTAATACAAATAAGTCCATTCTTCTCAATGATTTGTTGTTAATGAATTATTTCATGTACTCCTTGGTCTAGTTGATGAATATGCTTTGTTTTATGAAATATTCAGGTGTTATGTAAATCGTTTGTCTTGTTAGTGTATGCAGGTCTTAAAGTGAAGGAGGAGCTCATCTGGATCAGCAAGGCTGGACTGCTACAACAAGCATTGGACCTAAGGTAAGATCGGAAAACACTTGGTTTCTCGTAGAATAATGTATGTTTAGAGAAGGATTGCTCTTGTTTG
>APFE030802826.1:106826-130572 GCA_000404065.3 Pinus taeda
AAAAGCGCGAGTTTCATCTTTAAAAAGTTACTTGTGGTCACTTCTAGAGCCTTCTAGAAGAGTGTTTGACGTGTATTGAGCGCCTCCAGATGGTTCATGCATCCCTATGATAGAGGACCTTTTCCCATCAAGAGAGGAGCTACCCCATCCAAAAGAGGGAGTATCCCATTGATGTTGGAACTGAATAACTTCCTCTAGAACACTATAAATACAGGGCTTGGGCCAGAGGAGGGGAGGTTGAAAGCTGAACATTCCAAAGGGTAGATGCTGCTGGAATTAGGACTTCCATTGTAAGCTTGTGAGGAGAGATTACCATCCTTTCTTGGTTCATTTGGAAGTGGGTGAGCTTGTCAAAGTAGAGGAAAACTCTTGCTGGACCCTGGGAGGAACTTGCACAACACCAAGGCTCAGGTTGTAATGGTTTCTTTTTTGTTTCCTTAATACAAATAAGTCCATTCTTCTCAATGATTTGTTGTTAATGATTTGTTTCATATACTCCTTGGTCTATATGTTGAATATGCTTTGTTTTATGGAATATTCAGGTGTTATGTAATCGTTTGATTGTTAGTGTATGCAGGTTTCAAAGTGAAGGAGGAGCTCATCTGGATCGACGAGGCTGGATTGCTACAACAAGCGTTGGACTTGAGGTAGGATCGAAAAACACTTGGTTTCTCATAGAATAATGTATGTTTAGAGAAGGATTGCTCTTAATTGTCTTGTTTGTCACTAGAGAGTCTTAGACTCCTAGGGAGGTTAGTTTTGTCAGCAAAAATAACTCTTTCCACATGACAGTGTACTTCGAGAATCTGCCTTGAATAATTTTGTGTTCTCATCACCATTTTGCATCCAAATGGATCGAATTTTTCAGCGCCAAGCCACCTCCTACTCAGCTAGGAGAACCCTCCTTCTACGCTCAAGCCCTGTTACCTCCAACTTATCAACTTCTGATTGAGAACCCCTACCATTTCCCATCAATAATATAAATATCATGTCCTCAATATATTTTAATACCTGATCATCCTTACATCTCTTATCATGAGCCTAAGCTAAAGTAAGTTGCTTGATCTTCCTCAAATTATTCACAACTTGAACCTCCACATGACCTCTATGTTGGAAAAAAGGAATTCAAATATTTCTAACAAGGTGAACAAAGTGCACATCTTTCAACCATTCAATGTTGAATTTGAATGGGCTTGGAGGTTTCCTCCCCCACCCTTTGCATTCCAACAGAATTGGGTTATGATATGATTCCCCACCATAAACCACCCATTCCCTCAAATAGAACAGAGATGAGGAAACATCCTTAGCCACCGAGAAGCAATCTAGTCGCTTAACAATAATATTCTCACCCAAGTGGCGATTCCTCCAAGTAGGATTCAATTTAATAGGTTCAATATTCACTAGCCTACAAGAGTCCAATAGATTGATGAAAAAATAGAAAGTGCATTAGGATTAGCATTTTCACCCCACGCCTCAGATGCCCCCAAAGTAAAATTTAAATCACAACCCAAGATCACCTTCCTATATTGGGACTATGATTTTTGAAACAGGTTCTCCTGGAAGAGGATCCAATCAATATAAGGACCGTAGATATTAACATCTAACAGAGTGGTATCCAATTCCACCGAGAAAATTTCTAGTCCCATAACTAACTCAAAACCTCAAATGTTCTCACAAAGATGGGTCCTTTCTAGCCATCCCACCGCCAAGCCACCAAATCGGCCACAAACATCACTAGCCTCAAATGTCCATCCCTAGTGTAATGACTCCAAATTAGCCTTCACCCATGAACCAATACCCAAAGTATCTTGTAGGAAAATAATATCCAGCTTAGCATGCATTACCAGTCTAGGAAGTGACAATTTTTTAGATGGGCTCACCAACTATCGACAACTAAATGACAAAAGCTTCATGAGGTAACCACGATCCTCGGTTTCACTGCTCTAAGCACCCATTCAATAGAAGTTTGTCTTCGAGATGCTAAATCCATTTTCGCACAAGCCTGTGCATGTGAGAGTAATGATTTCTGACCCCTACCCTTGGAGAACATAGGTATGGTGGAAGCCAACCCCACACTAGAAGAAGCACACATATTGTCACTATCCAAAATCGCCCGATTATGCAGCGATTATCTAATACATTGTTCTCCTAAATTGCTCGAGAGCAAAGAAAAATATGTAACTCTAGGGGTTAGAATACACTACTGAATACTAGGAATGATGCATTCTATCATAACCGGAGATGAAACTAAAGTAGTTGAAGTAAAATATAGAGATATATTAAAAATTTATCGCATGACAAAGAATTATGTACCATAGGAACAGGTGGTGACATACTAAGAGTACCATCCATTTCAGTAGTAGTGACTATCAACTTTGGCAAATGCATCCCTTCCGCCCTGCTAGTAGACCCCTTCTCCTTCAGATCCTCCCCCCTTAGAAAGTTAGGAGAGGTCTACTCTGATACCCCCCAAAATGTTACACACCCCGACGCTCGCCACCACCCACCTCATCAAGTGTAGTCCCTGATACTCCCACTTTGCATCCCACTAGGATCTGCCCCGAAATACCTAGGTTGAAACTGCAACATACATTGCTCAACTAAGTGACCATAGGTATCAAACTAGAAGCACCTAAAAGGTATGCCTTCATAATCCAACTTTTGTTTGAAGGATCCTAATGGAATTTGAATAGGAATTTTAGCCATAAGACCTTCTCGCAATTTTAACCTTACCAAAATTAGAGCCACCATCACTTCCCTAGTCTCCACAAATAACATATCTGCTTCAACAAATTTCCCAATATAATTCCTAATCGCTTTCAGATATTCCAACTCCCAGAAACAACTAGGAAGACATGGGAGGCGTACCCAGACTAATTCATCGAAAAGCTTAGCCCTTTTGGCATCAAATAATTCAGACCAGCCGCTGAACCCTAGGGACATATGAAAATTTAGAACCCTAGGTCTCATTAATCTAGTCCCTGAGAAAAGGGACCCTCAAATGTCTACCACAATCCTGACCAACAACAACCAAATTTGAATACTCAACAAACTTGGACATTGGCATGTCCTCCCTAAAAATTAACCTTGACCACAATCTTTAATTCACGCTACAATGAATTTTTTGTTATGCCCCTTCAGTTTGGCAACCTCGACCCTATTTTTGAAAATACACTAAAAACCCACTGAATGAGGAAGAGAAAACACAACACGACCATCCTCCACACTCTTACCATTCAATTCATTCCTTAAAGCCTCACAAACAGAAGGACAAGAAGCACCCCCCCCTTCACCAGTGGGTGCCTAACAAATGAAGAAACCTCAGAGCTCGCCCCTCCACAGAGATCAAATGAGTCTATAGCCCCAACCAGAAATGGCCCAAAATCCTTAGGTAAAAACACTGATGTAGTGAGTGGTTCCAACACCAGCCCTGCAAATGATGTTGTTCCAACAACCCCCACCCTCACATCAACAGGAGGACCCTGTAACTGCATAGACCATCGATTGTCCTTAGAAGGGTCACAAAATTTTAAGGGAAGTCCTAAATCTGAGGAATGTTCATAACTGGCACCAAATTTCCCAGTAGCCCTAGCGACCCCCCAATTATGGCTCAGCTGTCTAGTAGAGAGGACCACATCATCCTCTGTAAACTTGTCACTCAAATAGTTCGTCGACTTCACTGGCAGCCTGGCCCCATGGTAGCCACATTCAGGTATATATCTAGACTAAGAAATTCCTGGGACCGATTCCTCACCCACCAACAATGATTGAACCCCAACCCCTCTAGAAAATATGCTTGAAGACTCAAATCACTCACTAGACACCGACTACCTAAATTCTGCCCCCATCAATAAACCCTAAACAAGACCGTTGTCTCCTTGAATTCTCAATATGACCCTCAATAACATCATTAAAATGAAGTGTTAAAATAATAATAATAATATGAGCCAATTAAAAAAGTAATAGAAAAAATATAATAAATTGATTCAATTTATTATATTATATTTTTATTTTATTAATAAAATTACAACAATTTTTGGAAAGAAAATCACATATATATATATTATATTATATATTATATATAATATAATATATATAATATATATATATATATATATATATATATAAGATATATATATCTATATCTATATATATATAGTATATTATATAGATATATAGATAGATAGATTTACTTGTGTATAAATTAAAATAATGATTCATATTCATCACCATTATAATTTAGAGCTTCATATTTAAATTGAATTAATAATGATAATAATCTATTTTTAAGGTCATAGTCCATGTTAGATAGAAAATCAGACAAGGGCCAAGGGACTCACCTCCTAGCAACGATTTGACTAACTCCTCTTGATTTGAACTTAAAATAAACACATAAGCTTAGCTTAATATTTATAATATATATATATATTTTTAATTACCTATCTACTTATCTATCTATCTATAGTAAATTCTATCCATATCACATTAAAAAAATAGATTTCAAAAAGTTATAAAACATGTCCAAAGAACATTAAAAAAATAGTATTTGTACATGTAGAGACATGACAATTATATAAATATAAATAATATTCTACTACCCAAGGCGTAGATGTGTAGTGAAAACGTTTAACATTTAATTTTTATGTGTAATATAAAAAAAAATAATAATAAAAGGTTAAAAGTAGTATAGAGCCAGGTAAGGTGGAGATGTTGTAGTGTAAACATTTCAATCTTCGCATAATTAATAATAAAAAGTTAAAAATTAACAAAAATAATAAAATTCATGCCCAAAAATTGTATAAATAATTATAAGTTATATTGGTTAATGATAAATTAATAATGGTTGATAGAAATATCATCCTCTAGTCTTTCTTTGACAGTAACTAATAAATTAAGATGTAAAGTTAATAAGTAAATTACTTGCTCAAGCATAAATCTCTCAATAAATTTTGGTGAGTAGTAACCACTAATAAGTCTACACATTTATAAATTGAGATGTAAAGTTAATAAGTAAATTACTTGCTCAAGCATAAGACCCTCAATAAATTTTGGTGAGTAGTAACCACTAGTACGCCTACACATTTATAAATTTACTTTTACATAAGTGTTGAAGAAAACATAAATAATTGTAGGAAGCATCTCCTGGAAGTATATTTTTTACATCTTATTCCTATCCATTTCTTATGCAAAGACTTTCTTAAATTATTGTGCAAAATAATTGATGATATGTTTGTTATTTACTTGAGTATAAGTTATTTTGAAGTATTTTATTTTTGGATGGTTTTCCTACAAAACTTAATAATAAAAAATCACTACACAAATATCTAAAAATAATGCATGAATATTGCAACCATATCCATACATTATGGCATAAAATATGTAAGACATTTATCCACATGACATTATATTTTGCAAAGATTGAAATAAGGCTTTCAAGTTATGGTCCAATCAAATGTTTGAAAATCTATTCATATTTAAATTTAATTAAAAGTACATAAAAACTTAATATTTACAACATAACAAGTTTCTTAACAATGGATGTTCACCCCCATTTTACCATGGATATCATTAGTCTGTTAATAGTTTTTTTTAAATAACCATACTTTATTTCCCAAGAAAAAATTAAATATATAATATTTTAGACATTACGTATAGAATTAATTATATAGGGAGAGGGAGGAGATAATGACCGAGAGAAAGTGAGAGAGAGAGAGAGAGAGAGATGGAGTTGGAGGGGGAGAGATAGGGATGAAAGAACAAAGGCAGAGAGAGGGGTAGAAAGAGAGGGAGTGACAAGGGAGAAATGGAGAGAGAGATAGAGAGAAGAGTACGGAAAAGAAAGAAAAGGAGAGGAGAGAGAAAGGGAGACATAGAGATGGAGGGGGGAGAGGGGGGAAGAGAGAAGGAGAGAGAGAAACAAGTTTCTTAACGATGGATATCCACCCCCAGTTTACCATGGATATCATTAGCTGGATATCCACCCCCATTTTACCATGGATATCATTAGCCTGTTAATAGATTAACGATGGATATCCACCCCCATTTTACCATGGATATCATTAGCCTGCTAATAGATTTTTTAAAAATAACCATACTTTATTTCCCGAAAAAGATTTAATTGTAAAATATTTTAGACATTACGTATAGAATTAATTATATAGGGAGAGGGAGGAGATAATGACCGGGAGAAAGCGATGGAGAGGAGAGAGAGAAGGGGAGAGAGAGAGAGAGAGAAAGAGAGATGCAGTTGGAGGGGGAGAGATAGGGACGAAAGAAAAAAGGCAGAGAGAGGGGTAGAGAGAGAGGGAGTAACAAGGGAGAAATGGAGAGAGAGAGATAGAGAGAAGAGTAGGGAAGACAAATAGAAGGAGAGGAGAGAGAAAGGGAGACATAGAGATGGAGGGGGGGAGAGGGTGGAAGAGAGAAGGAGAGAGGGATGGATATAGTGATAGAGTTGGAGGGTAGATAGAGAAAGATGTGGGGAAGAGAAAGAGGGAGGTGGGAGAGAAAGGGAGAGCACAGAAAGAAGAGAGGGAGGACTTGAGAGAGAGAAGGAGAGAGGGAGAGAGAGAATAGAGCAGGATGGAAGAGAGAGAGAGAGAGCAAAGAGAGAAAGGTTGATTAAGAACTAGCATAAGTCCATTTTAATTCCAAATCTAATAAGTATTAAGAGATCAAATCTTTAAAAATACAAACATTTTCTCAAATTTTACATTTAAAAAGATATTTACATCATAAAAATTTGATATCCTAATTAGTAATTCAAAATAAAATTAATTATATTAATTTATAAAGTATAATTTAACCATATAAAAAATAATTTTAAATAAAATTATTATATATTTATCATTTCCTATCGAAATTATGTAATAAAGTATTTAAACATTATTGTCCAACGAAGAAAAAAACAAGGAACATTGTAACTTATATTAAACTAGATTAAAACATTATATTGTAATCTTTGTCTAAAACCTATACTAAAACTATTTATCTAATATTTATTTTATAACTGCATTAAAACATTATGTAGATAAGTGGAAACTCTTCTTTTATATGGTGTAGTAGCGGGCAAGTAGACTAACCTAATAAAAATAAATAGATATATTGACATAATAAACTAGATAGGCCATACCCATTCATAATTAAAAAAAAAATGAAATTTGGTACGTTGAGGTGCTCGCCATTGTGTGGATTTTGATTTATTTTAGGATTTGTTTTTAAGTGTGTTTTTTTTAGGTTACATTGGTTTTTTATTATAAAATTTATGGTTATATTTTTGTTTGTATTGTTTAAATTGATTTTTTTGATTATATATATATGAATTCAACACATTGGAATTTTTGTTGGGCACATTGGTGGTGTAGAGTTCACCTGCTGAACTTGAAATTTCAATGAATGTCTACTAAATTTTAGACAAATTAGATTTGAAAATAAAATGGCAAACTGTTTAAAAAACGTCACTTTCACTGTGTGGGTTTTGATTTATTTTAGGATTTGTTTTTAAGTGTTATTTTTTTGGTAGTTTACATTGGTTTTTTATTATAAAATTTATGGTTATATTTTTCTTTGTATTGTTTATATTGATTTTTTTGATTATATATATGAATTCAACACATTGGAATTTTTGTTGGGCATATTGGTGGTGCAGAGTTTAGCTGCTAAACTTGTGATTTCAATGAATGTCTACTAAATTTTAGACAAATTAGATTTGAAAATAAAATGGAATTTTTTTAAAAAAACGTCACTTAAAGATAACTCTGTCATTTTATGCGACGAATATGAATTGAATTTGGATTAAGATTAAATTTTATAGTAAAATTAATTTAATTTGATAAATAAATAGATAAATAAAACTTATTTTATTATATTTTAACATTAATTATTAAAATTTATTTAATTTTTTTTTATTAATTTATTTTGTTTTAAAAATTTACATTTGTTTATTTTAGAATAAGATTATCAAAATTTTAACTTAATATCAATAATAATTAGGTGGATGGTAGGGATTTAACTTCTCTAGAATATTCTCATAATATTATATACAAATCAAAATTAAAGATATGTATTCAAAATAATTATGCTTATTTTGTCATTTTAATTAAATTGATTAATTAGAATGTCATATAAACCAATGCTATATAAAACCACTTATAGATTTTTAAGTATACTACATTTATAAAACTTACTATTGATCCATGATAATTATAACAAATTTTGCATACAAATAAAAAATGCTTATAATAAAATAGAGATAAAAATAAAATATTCATGCGTCAAAATTTGTCCATAATTTATATATATATATATATTTAAATATATATTAATATTAATATATTGATAATAATAATAAAAATAATAATTTAAATATAAATATTTTGATATAATTACTATAACTAAATATTTATTAACTTTACTAACCATTTAATTTATATATATAACTAACTAATTTCCCAGTTTACCATACTAGGTATATGACCTAACCATGTGGTGTTGATGAATTCTCTGTGAAAAACACATATAATAGCTTTGTATTTTGATAAGTGTAATAGCGTTCTATTTCGACAGTTTGGGAAATCCTCTTGCTGCAAAGGAGGAGCCAAAGGTCTTAATGCCTTAATGTATTTTGGAGCAGTTTTCTGTCGGTTTTCATGATTGAGCCCAGAAGTTCAAAATGTGATTTTCAAAAAAAATAAAATAAAATATTATAAAAAAATGTTTAACATTCTATCATGAAATGGAATAGAGCTCGTGGCACTGGTACTCTGATTAAAGATTCTTCCCCGAATCTTACGTTTAGCCAGAGTAGAAGGGATATTCAGTTCGTACCCAAGTTATCCGAAATTCGGAGGTAACATCTTGGAATTGATGGCCAGCAAAAATTCGTTATAATATTCACTAATAAATTAACGATGTACTGTATCTACCTGCAGTTGGTGAAGCCTCTCAATATTCCCATGGGATGGGAGGGAAGATAGTATGGCGAGCCATATTTCTGATGTTATTCGGTTATTAATGAACAGCGAGTGTATATGTCCATCATTTAATTTCGATTTTAGCAAAATTGAATGGTAAGTATTATACACTAGCCATTTAATACCCGCCGTTCATTAATGGTCCAATAACAAGAGATTTATTGGTCATATAGCTTGCCAACAATCTTGCTCTTCATGACTACTCAGCACGGAGACACTTCTATTTGCTCAGTGACTGGGATTCGCCAGACTAGTACCCAGCGGCTACCCTGAACGGCAAACTGTTGTGATTAGGGTTCGTTGCAAACGGGCCTGGAATTTAAATTTTTCTTCGCCCGTACATTGAAAATTTGGTAACATTCACTTGATTTTCATACGTGTCATTGTGATGAAAATTTGGTGACGTTCATTGAGATTTCATGTTCATTTTATGAAGCCTGGTAGACTGGACTACTCAGTTGTCAGCATCGACAGCCTAATAAAAGTCATTTCTTGTCAGCATTACCGTGATAGGCTGTCAAAACGCAATCAATATATCGGGGCATTGACCCATTAATGGGGCAGCAGTATATGTGATTTTGGCCATTGACCTATTAATAGGGCAGGGGGTAGTAGCATATGTCATTTCTTGTCAGCATTCCTGTGATAGGCAATCAATATATCTGCGCATTGACCCATTAATGGGGCAGCAGTATATGTGATTTTGGCCATTGACATAATAATTTGTCATTTTGGCCATTGACATAATAATTGAACCGGTCGTATATATGGTCCTTTCAACTTTAATGGGTCAATGGTTCAGGATATAAGTTTTGTCTGGTCAAAGAGGTTTTGTCAATTATCTGATATGGTTGTTTACAAGATTGCAAAAATATTTAAAAAAAAATAAAATAATAATATTAATGAGTGAATTTTAAATGACAGAAATAAATTCAGTACCATCAAAACTTAGACATTTAAATACTAATTTTCTTCTTTACTAGTCATCTAAGACCAGTACATTTATCTAAATACTAGTTTTCTTCTCTACTGGTCATCTAAGACCAGTACATTTATCTTAGAGGCGAAGAAAATATCTATGATAAGAAAAAATCATATTTCATAAATATAAAACAAAATCTGAAAAACATTTGCTCTGCCCATATGTAATTTTAACCAGTGAAAAATTTATAACAAGTGGTTTAAATGTTTGCAAGTTAAATGTATGTGTTTTCAAAAAAAAAATTACCTGTCACTTTTGACATGCAAAATTTATATTCAACAGTCAAAAACGTGAAATTCCGGGCCTGGTTGCCAGTTGTGAATCTCGATTGGTCCAGTTTTCCTGTGGTCAGTTCAGTTACGTAGTCTATTGACACATGAAAGCTTTTAGTAATCCAGCCACAGAGAAAGTAGTATATATGCTAATTATGTTATGCCTCCATAGTTGCACTAATCCATAGCATTTGCTTTGCAATGTGTTACGGATTTCCATCGTCATAACAATAAAATATGGCTATGTATGGTACTATCACAAAGTTCATGTTCCATTTTTTTTAATTTTGTCATGCGTTTACGCCCACAAAACACCGTAACATTTGCTTTGTGAAGTTGTACGGATTGATATGGCAATGCAGAATATCGGTACAAAGTTCGTATTCCATTTTTTATGAAGACTATTTTTTAATTTGTGCCTGGCATCTTTGTATAGTGCCCATGCTAATCTTTTTGTATTCAATTTGTGCCTGGCATCTTTGTGTAGTCGCCATGCTATTTTTCCAATTTTTATCGGATTTCTCAAAAAGAAACATGTTTATAGAGATATTAGAAGTTATATAGCCTGGAATGTATACGGTTGGACGTGAAATTACTATGTATACAACGATATACACACTACCATGATACACAAAGTACTTATTGTTCAATTCTTGTCATTGTATGTTTTGATTTTGAAATATCACGTTTTCCAAATCCATTAGGAGTGGGAATCATTTGTTAAGTGCTTTGGAAATGGCTTCCACCAAAAGCACACTTAGCATGCTTACTTTGTAATAGTTCGGAAATTGCCTCTACGAAAAGCCAATTGACCCTCCTTCCTTGGTAATAGATTGGAATTTGTTTTACCAAAATCTAACTAAATACATGTTTTGTTTAGAAAATTTTGTTGTTGGCATTATAGCTAGTGTGTATTTTTTGATGGCAATTTACTTGATAAATATGTCTTTGATGTCAATATAGTGATAATATGATGATTGTGGAACTAATGCAAATATTGGTACAATTGTGAAAGAAGATATGGACAAAGAAATGATAGTTTAGTGATAGATGGATAAACAGTGTAAAGTTTGTAAAAGTATATGCATCTCTTGTGAAGAAGAGTTGCCTACATAAGCAAAGCCTGTGAGCAAAAGTTGAATACATAATATGAACCATGGAAATTTGGATACTAGATATCATTACCATGGCATTTTCCCATAGTAATTGTTGTGGCAACATTTATTTGATTTCTCCATAAAATACTAACAACATTACCAAAGGATTTACCTAAGGTATTGGCTAAGACTAAAGATATATAAGGAGATTGAGAATAAGGAGTTGACTTTGCAAGTAATGGGTTATTCATGTGTGATCTGATCTAGAACAGGAGTGCACCAGGGAGTAAAAAGAAGACTCATATCTAAAAGATATGAAGATATGTTGAAATATATGGTTGATTGATTTACTTGTTGTAAATGTCTAAGTAGCTAATATTGATGGATCTATGATTATAGTAATGTTGTGTTCTAAATGAATTTTCAGAGGTTTGTAGTTTTAACAATGAAGGTTGTGGAATGTGAGTTGTGTTTGTAGTGAATTTATACTTCAATAATTTAAGATTTGTATGCTAGTTTGCTTCTGAATTGTCATGTACATACGCAAATCTGTTTCTGTTGATTCGATTATATATCTTGAGATATGGCCCTTAGTATGTTGAGATTAGTACGCGGGTATTGCACATGATAAACACATATATACACATGTTTTCTTAATAACATGATTTGATCTAGTTGCAGTGGTTGATTCAATATGCAATGGGATGATGTTACAGTGGTTCAGTTGGTTCAATGATTAGCATTCAGTTTGGTATTGAGCATACTCATAGGTGCGAGTCCAGTTTGAAAATATGAAGGAAGGTGGCTTAGAAATTTTGAATTTTGTTTGAGACAAGTGGATCCAGTCTAAGATATTATAAAATACGGTCAATGAAGGGTGCTAGGGGTTAAATGCTTCAGTAAGGGAGTTAGAGCTTCCTTCAAGTGGTAGCTAGTCTAAAGCTACAAATGTGACACTAAGGTAAAAAGTGTTAAACTTCAAACATATAGAATTCAATATGAGATTTGAGAGAATAATTTCAGCAAAATCACATAACAAATCATTTGTCGACGCATTTCGAACCAACCAATGTAGTTCATCATCAGGACAAGTTGAAGATCCGATCTGAGCAATGAGTTAAATAAGGACAGCGGGCCATACTTTGACTGAGAAACGGTTAAACATGACCTCTAACAGCTAGGTGACCAGGTCCAACGGGAGGGACCTAAATTTTATTTAATAATTCTCTTTTTCCTATATTTAAATTATTAATTATTAATTAATAAATATTAATTGCATTATATTAGTTAATGTTAACCTATTATTATATTTATTTATCTTTATATAATATTAAAAAATATTATTTAAAAATATAAATGTAAATCTAATTAACTATATACCCCATCATTTAACCTAAAACCTAAAAAAATTATTATTTATTTATATTTATTTAATTCATTATTTATTAATATTAATAATCTTAATAAAACATTTCTTTTATTTACCATATGAAAATATTTTTATTAATAATATATTAAATATACCAATATATTAATATCAATAAGTATTATTTATTTAAATAAAAATGGTAAAAATTGTTATTACTAATGTGTATATATTTATTTAATATTGTTTATTTAAATATTATTATTATATACTCATTATTTTATTACAAAGGTCAAATTTAACCCAAGATCTTAAAATTAATTATTATTTTATGAAAATATTTTTATTTATTAATATTGATATTATTAGATCTTATTAATATATCTTCTTTAATATTATGCATTTACCATACGAATAAAAGTTTTTATGATCATATTCAATTAATATATTAAATTTACCATAATATTAATATTAATAAGTAATACTTATTTAAATTATTAGAATAAAAATGATGTTGAATATATATACCCATTATTTCATCAAATTAAAATTTTAAAACTAGAACTCAATAAAACCTAAGAAACTATTATTTCTATTTTATATAAGAATTTAATATTATTAATATTAAAATTTACCATTATGCTAAACTAATGAAACTATAAACTATTATCATAATATTAGGATAAAGGGAAAGATCTTATTAATATCAATTCTCTGGCTAATATTATTATTGCTAGGGCTCATGACGAATTATTTATAATCGATCAGCTATAACATTATCATAAGGAAAGCCTTTTATTTTCTAGGAAAAGGGGTTAAAAGATTTAATTAAAAATCCACAACGGATTAAGGGAGGATAAAGGATAACGCGAGACAAAAGAGAAGCAAAAATGAGGAGGCTAGGAAGATAGGGCTGGGATCCATTAGCTACTAATCTTCCAGCCATCATCCCTATTAAGATTATTAGGCCTTTTTTCGATTTCAATGGCCTCTCTAAACTTTCGATGGTGAAACTGCGTGACCTTTGCAATAACCTAAGCCTCTTCAATACATACATGATGTTTAGTCTTCTCGGCATGTTCTGCAAGGGTCGAAGACTTGGCCCTTCCATGCCTTAAGTCAGCCGAATGCTCATTAATCCTTTGATTAATAGAGCGATTGGTCTCACCAATGTTTGGTGTCCCACAGGAACAGGGAATGACATAGACGCCCTTCATGTCTTTGGGGTCGATGGGATCTTTTACAGATCTAAGGGAGCCACGGATGGTATTAAGAGGTCTAAAGGTTGCGGGGACATTGTGCCTCTTCAGAATCCTGGCAATCTTATCAGTGGTTCCCTGGATGTAAGGTAGGTGAACCCCCATGACATGATCTTTAGGATCCCTATGGATTGAAGGCTCCTTGTGGGCCTTGAGGAAGTTCTTGGGTCAAATTTGACCTTTGTAATAAAATAATGAGTATATAATAATAGTATTTTCAATTATTTAAATAAATAATATTAAATAAATATATACACATTAGTAATAACAATATTTACCATTTTTATTTAAATAAATAATACTTACCGATATTAATATATTGGTATATTTAATATGTTATTAATAAAAATATTTTCATATGGTAAATAAAAGAAATATTTTATTAAGATTTATTAATATTAATAAATAAATGAATAAATAAATATAAAATAAAATAATAATTATTTAGGTTCTAGGGTTAAATGATGGGTATATAGTAATTAGATTTACCATTATATTTTTAATTATTATTAAATAATATTTATTAATATTATATAATATAAATAAATAATAATAGGGTTAACATTAACAATTGTTATAATGCAATTAATATTATATATAATAATAATCATAATAAATATAGGAATAAAGAGAATTATTAAATAAAATTTAGGTCTCTCGCCTTGGACCTAGTCAGACCTAGCTGTTAGAGGTCCTGTTTAACCATTTCTCAGTCAAAGTATGGCCTGATGTCCCTATTTAACTCATTGCTCAGATTGGATCTTCAACTTGTCCTGATGATGAACGACATTGGTTGGTTCAAAACGCGTCGAAAAATGATTTGTTATGTGATTTTGCTGAAATTATTCTCCCAGACAAGATTATGGATCACAGAAGTCTGAATTCCTTATCAATATGAGATTCTTAGAATACATGATGATGAAAGCATTGCAAGCTTTTTTCTTAGGGTAAATGGAATTGTTAAAACAATGAACAGTCTTAGTGACGAAATAAATGAAACTGTTGTTGTTGAAAAGATCTTGAGATCACTAACTCCAAAGTTTGATTCCAAAGTCTTCGCCATTAAAGAAATGCAGGATTTGAAGAACCTTACTATTGAACAATAAGATCTTGACAGCCTTTAAGATGAGAAAATGGGGTATGTCATGTATTAGAGAAGCAACCTTCAAAGTCACATACAGAGGGAAAGAAAAAGAAGAGACTAAAGATACAAACTACATTTCTGATGAGGAAGCAAATTTCGTGAGAAAGTTGCAAGTGGGAAATGGTAAATTTAAAGGTAAGCTTCCCTTTAAATGTTTTTCTTGTGGAAGAGTAAGTATGTCACTATGCATCCAAATGTCCATATAAATAAAATCATGATAAGAAAGAAAAATGAAAGGATTTTGACAAGAAAATTACCAAAAAGAAGTTTTATGCCAAGAAAAATTATTATTCTAATGAAGATAGCCAAATCACATCTAATGATCAGGAAGATTCTGATTCAAATTCTAACACTTGCTATCAAATACTTATGGCTCTTGAAGTTCAATCAACTAGTGAATCAGATAGTTGTGAAGAGGATGATTAATTAAAGAATTGAAAGGAAATGATAGACTCAAAAATGTAAACAAAAGAACTAGAAACAAAATAAAGTAGTGTGATCAAGGAAATAAACATGTTAAGAATGCATTTGGAAGCAACCCATAGAAGAACAAAATTCTTAGAAAAACACCTTTAAGAAAATGAAAGATATTGTAAAAAATTAAAATCAAAAGTTGTGTCTCTAAGGAAAGATTATGAAAAAATCAAAAAATGGGTAAATGCATGTTAATTATTAGAGAATATTATCAATGAACAACGCTCTCATTTAATCAAGATAGGCATTGGATATAACCACATGGTTTCATATTTACATTGTAATGACGAGAAAAACTAGCATAAGGTTTTTCAAAGAGAAACTGAATCAAGTCACACATCTTAAAGCAAATCTCCTAGATCAAAGTTAAGACCAATCCCTAAGCATAAAGGTTTGCTTCATCGATATTTTTTTCTTGTAACTCATTTGGGCATAAGATCATAGATTGTAGGTCAAGAATTTTGAATGAACTAAAAAGATGGGATAAGTTCCATAAGTTCAAGAACACGATTAGAAGTTGCAAGAAGATTTGGAGGAAGAAGAAACATTAGTGAGAGGCATAGGAAAGATTGTTCTGACTACAATCCATTGTTCTTAAAAGTATACCTCTAACAATGACTATAGAAGTGAATGTGAGGTACATAACCTCATGAATAACATGTGATGATTATCAGGTGCACAAGATCAATGGTGTATCATACGGGGGGGAGATATGCATGCATATATTGATGATGGTTCTTCATGTTGTTTTGATATTATTTTGGTGATGTGTATATTACTGACATTACATTGATGAAGAGAATATGAACAAGAACAAACAGGACATGTTTAGGAGGAGTTGTGTCTCTAAAGAATCAACAGTTTATTTCCTGCACGTGGATCTTATGAAAGAAAATCACATTATACATGGTTTTTTATGACAATCATGTATGTGTCTTAGTGATGTAAAGGAGGCGGCACAGATTCAGGGGTAGCTTCTCATATGCTTCCATCAATTCATTATTAGCATTTTGGTTATGACATTGGTTTTTTGTAGTCTATTGGTGATGCCCTTATGTTTCTTAAGGTATTGGCTCATGATGAGTTTATGTGTTGTTGAAAAATCTTATATTGTTGTCGATGAAAGAGTTTTGTGATGCACTTTTTGATTGATGAGATGGATATGATCAAATTTGACAACAAAGAATTGGCATAGGTTTAGGGTGATCATATGTTATGCTTCTAATAGTTCATTGTTGGCGTTATGGTTTCTTGAGCACTCGTTGTTGCATGATAGTGTTTAATAATGAATTCATGATTTACTCATTCTTTGTTGGCATATTATGTTGGTGAGAAGATATATATGCATTGTTCTCATGGGTTATCAATAATGCATAGATTGCATGTGGTTAACTTATGGATGATGTCTATATGTTACTTGAGTTGCATTCGGTGAAGTTATTAATGGTGTCCTATCCCTGCTAAAACTTGAAGATATGTATACTCTATATTTTTATTGATGATGTTGTTGACCATTTCTATTTTACATAGTGATTTGTGATGCTGGAGGTACTCTTGGTTTTCACATATGTTGTTGATTCATGCGTATGCTACGTATGGTGTCGTGGTTCAAGAGATTGATGTTGATGCTTGTGGATTGTGAATCTTCCTATATATGGAGAGAGTGTGCTGAAATTGATGACATGAGGTCAAGGGGATGAGTTGTTAAACAAAAATTTATTGCATAATATTATGCTTCTGCTATAGTTGACTGATGATGCTTAGAAACACTACATTTGGTCACATGTTGGTGATATTGGAGAAATTGATGCTACACTATCTAATCCTACATGTTGAGGATGTTGATGTTGTTGTCTATGTTGTTATTATCATATGTTTATGTTGCAGATTCCTATATGGTGCGTGGTGTTTGCTAATGACTATCATGGTCTTACTACCTCATTGCTGAGGTCCTTGATTTTTGTTATAAGTTTCATATATGTATCTTGATGTAAAGGTCATGAAAAGACCCATGTCATAAATAATTATAAAATTCAGTCATGTATGGGCTATTGCGGTCAAGGCATGTTATGTATGTAATCCCATTATTTTGGGACATTGATGTAAAATTTGGGTCCAATATGTAAAACCAATATGTTGGGTGATTGATGTAATAATGGAAGTATAAAGTCATTGGTGATAAAAAATGTCATATATTTCAAGTCTTGTATTGCATATCTTGAGAAGGTCCACCATATGCTCAGGGGGAGCATGGCCAATATGCAGATTTCATGATTCATATCAACGTACTCTACAAGGGAAGTACTTCATTCAACCTGATTCATCCCTTTGCACTTGATGTCAAAGGAGGAGATAAGACTTGGTTTTGGGAGTGATGTTTGGAGAGAAGACTTGGTGTTTAGATATATGTTTGGAGAGAAGACTTGGTGTTTGTAGATATTTGCAGGTGGTGTCAAAATACCATAGTGGTTGTCATCAAGGTCAAAGGGGGAGATAGTTGGCATTATAGCTAATGTGTTGTCCTTGATGGAAAATTGCTTGATAAATATATCCTTGATGTTAACATAGTGATAATATGATGATTATGGAACTAATATAGATATTAGGAATATTGGTACAAATGTGACAGAAGATATGGACAGAGAAATTTTAGTTTAGTTCTAGATGGAAAACAATGTGAAGTTTAAGAAAGTATACGTGATTCCCATGAAGAAGGTTCATGTACATACGCAAGTCCTGTGAGAAAAAGTCATATAAATAATTCGAACCATGGAAATTTGGATACTAGGGGTCATTACCATGGTATTTCCCCATAGTAATTGTTCTGGAAACATTTATTTGATCCCATAAACAAATACTAACAACATTAATAAATGATTTACTTAAGGTATTAGCTAAGGAAAAAGATATATAAGGATATAGAGATCAAGGTGTTGAGTGTGCAAGTAATGGGCTATTCATGTGTGATATGATATGGAACAAGAGTTCACCAGATGGAAAGAAGAAGACACGGATCTAAAATATTTGAAGATATGTTGAAATATTTGTTTCATTGATTTACTTGTTGCAAATGTCTAAGTAATTTTGTGATCTAAATGAATTTTCAGAAGTTTGTAGGTTTGATAGCGAAGGTTGTCGAATGTCAGTTGTGTTTGGAGTGAAGGGATGCTTAAGTAATTTAAGATTTGTGTGTTGTTTTGCTTCTGAGTAGTCATGTACATATGTGGATTTGTTTTTTTTAAAGTCATTTATATATTCTAATATATGTCCTTCAGTGTGTTGAGACCTGTACGCGAGTGTTGCACATGATAAAAATGTATATATGTAGGTTTTCTTAATAAAAGTCATGTATATATTTTGAGTTCTATTTGGTCATGGATTGCATGCTACTTTATGATGACTATTGATGACTTCTATTATATTTTCTATTATCTATTAATGATGTCACAATCTAGTTGATTTATATCTACTATGGTTTGGTTTTGGATTAAGTTGATCTAGTTGCAGTGGTTGATTCAGTATTCAGTGGGATGATGTTACAATGATTTAGTTGCTTTAATCATTAGTATTCAATCTGGTATTGAGCATAATGATGTTTGTGTGTCTAGTTTAAAAATATGATGAAAGGTGACCTACAGAATTTGATGTTTGTTTGATACAGGTGGATCCAATTTGGAATATTATGAAACGTGGTCCATGAAGGGTGTTGAGGGTTGAAGCCTTCAGAAAGGGAGTCATAGCTTCCTTCTAGTGGTAGCTTGTAAATTTGTTCAATGGGTAGGTTCTCTATTCTCATAGGTGCTAGTAAATGAAATCTAGGGGTTGTAGCTCCCTTCTAGTGGGTGTTGGAGAAAGAGTGGAGGTGAGAGCATCCAGCAAATGGGTTCTTGTGTGCTGGTAATAGTCTGCACTCGTACAAGATGTAATGAAGTTTTCCTTTATAATAAAAAGAAGACAGAGACAGTAGCAACAATGGTTTTCTCCCACATTGGTTTTCCACCTAAACATTGGTCTTCTATGTGTGTTTCTTATGTGCTGTGATTTATCTACTCTTTACTGCATCATACTAGATGGTTAATGAATTAATAATGAAATGGCTAAGTTCACTCACTAATAAAAGATATGACAAATTAAGTAAACTGGATATATGTTATTTGCATTCATTGAACTCACGTACACACGCAGGTTGCATGAAGAACATTAGAGTAGAAAATTCTGAATATGTAATTGAAAGTTTAAAGTGAATTAAAAATATTGGTTTTCTCCCCCACCAAAACCACAATATTTTTCCTAAAATTTGCATTAGTAAACTTATTGAGTAGTACCATATTTAGTACCATATTTGTAGAGTAATGGTTAGTCCACAAAATTAATTCCCAAAATTACAAGTTTAGTTCATGTTCCAACATCATTTAATTGTCTCTTCCATTCCACTAATTTGAACTGAAAAATATATAACATCTTTGACAACCAGCTTAACTCACTCCATCATCTCAATGCACTACCGTGCATATTGTTTTTGCGACATCCAATTGAAGGTTATCAAAATTGGTCAGTTTTTCAACATAGTTGATTATTTGTATGCATATATTTAGATTTTTTTATTAATCGAAAACCTTATTTTCGAATAATGCCCAATTTCAAATTCTTAGGACCAATCATGTTCGTAAGATAGTAAATTATTTTCACTAATATTCGTATTCATGTGTCCTAATGGGAGGTTCGAAGGTTAAGCTTAATTTGATAACTTAATTTCATTTGATAAATTAGCCATTAACAATTGTTGGGAATTATTAGAAAATCCTTTTCCATTTAGCAAAGCACACAATTTTTATAATTAACACCTTGTTTCCAACCTTCCACTATTCTAACCTCACCAATCCATTACTCTACATTCCTATTCCTATGTTGACATTTCATATCGTGGCCGAGGTAGCTAAATAATTTCCATCATTGTTACCAAATTCGCGTAAATGAGGGAAAGAGTTCAGAAATTTGTCTATTTGATTCAAACAATGAATAGTTGACAAAATTTGATTCCGTTTGTTCACAGTTTTGGTAATGTTAGTGACTTTTCAGCTAAAGCAATACTTCGTAACATAAGAATGTTTCCTAAGGAGTTTCGTTTTTTGGGTTAGAGATGAAATGGTCAGATATGATTTGGCTCTATGAAGGAATTGCTTTGCTCATGATTCATGGGCATATAATTATAAGGTGTGAATGCATAAGGTCATGGGGTGTATTTAGAAAAGGAAGGGAAATAGAAATACGTGTGAAATAGGAAAATTTTCAATTTTTAATTTCAGTCTTGTTTTGGGAAATGGAAAGCCAAGACAAGCAGAAAAGGAAGAATGGGCTAAAGTGAATTATTACTCATTTTATAAATATATTTCTATTTTTACACATTTTCCATATATAGGTTAAGGATGGTGATTTTCTAAATATGTATTTATCTTTAGATAATAAAAAAATAAAATCTAGAAAATAAGTTTTGAAACGAAAGAGCCATGTTAGATTCTTTAGATTTAAGTGCTTGGATATCTCTAATGCTATTGTATTTTTTAAAAAGTTAGAGTAGTCTTTAAAATGTATACTATCGATTTTTTTCGAATTGAAATCTTTTCACTCGAATTTTTATGTTATCATATCGAATTAGAATCCAAATTCAAATTCGAACTTGGTAACTAACTATAGTTTCCATATAGTAGGAAAATTGATCCATATATTTCAATTTCCTTCTCTTTAAGAGCTTTTGTGATAATTTCGAATTGTTCAGCCATTTACCATTGTAAAGCTTCATCGGAGACTTTTATAACGCACCTTCACTATTAGCATTCTTCTTATATTTCCACATTGTCCACATTTGAAGTGTTTGTTATGTAACCATTCACATTGCTTTATGTTTGTACATTAATTGGCATTGAGCATTAACATGATGCATTCCTAGTTTGTTGTGATGAGAAAGTAGAATTGAACAAAATCTCTTACATTGCAAGATAAAACATTTTGTTGAAAATAATTTTGATGGCTAGTATCAAATATATTTCTACTCACCTCCATAAGAACTAACAACTAGTAGTTTCTCTTGTCTTTCACTCAGATATCAAACCAATTGATCTGAACTTAAACAAGAATGCAACAAATTATAGATATAACTACAAATACATAGATGTAGTAGAAATAACACTTCATTTCATTAATATCAAATACTGAAATATGCTTACAAACATAATGGAAATAGGACTAGCTTGGGTGATGGTAGCTTATCTATGAGAAAATATGTGGTGGTTATATGTCTTTGGACTGTGTTACAATGAGACTTGAAGGCCTATTTATTATTGAGAAACAATGGAAAACCCTAAATATCCAAAAACCTAACCCTATGAGATGAAGAACCAAAATTATGGGCCCCTTTGGGTAAATTGGTACATCAACTTGTCGGGCCCGTAATTTTGGCATATGATCTTCGTTTGCTATGCAAAACACCTCGTTAGAAATATTTATCAGAGCACTATAGCTTTTGAGTAGCCAACATTGAAAATGTTGGACTTGGTTTTCCCACAAAACATTGTTTAGGGCCTCAAAATAGCTCCATAAGTTCAGGATCCGAAAAATGCCAAAAATAGTAAATTGTACTACATTTAAGTAAACTAAAAAACTGAAAGAGACAGTGGTGGGGGTCTAAGTGGAATAGGAGGGTGTTCACCAACATCCACCTTGATCAGTCCTCCCCCTTTAAGAAGCAATGGTCCTTATTGCTTTGAGTTCCTCCACGAAATGGAGAAACTTCTAGTGAAATTGGTCCCTAGTGAGCTACTTTCCCTGCTACAGGAGTTGGCCAACTTTGATAACCCGATATAGTTGGATCTTCTTCTGGTGAGTGTTCTTGACTTCTGTGTCCATAATCTGATCATTTATGGCCTGTTCCATGCAGTCTGGGTTTAACTCTGTTGGTGTGAGTTGTTTTGCAATATCTGGTGTGTCTAGTAATGGTGGGAAGTATGGATGAAGGTGGTCCACATTGAACAATGGGTGTAGGCCAAGGAATGGACGAGTGTTGAGCTCAAAATCAATCTCTATATTGGAGAGGTTTGAGCTTTTGATGGGCTCCAGTAAGGCGTTCTTTCTGTAAATGCAACAAAACTTTGTCGCCCATCTGAAACTTGTGTAGCACCTAATGTTGATCATGTCATTGCTTATACATTACATTTGACTTCTCCAAGATGTCGTGACGCTGTTGGCAGATGTATTGGGTGGGTTCAATAAATCTGGTCGCTTTATCAGCCGTGGACAATACATGTGTGGATTCTTTTAGTGTAGTCACATGAGGCATGGAAACATCAATAAGACACAATGAACAATGTAAACTTTGAAGTGGGAACTATAAACTCAAAATGGGAACTCTAGCCAAAAAACCCTGTAAAAACATAAAAAACAATGCTAAAAATGAAAAGTGTTCATGCTGGAATAACACCTTTTTTTGTAGGATAAATTTTTAACATATTTTAAAAATGGTAGTGAAAACCAATTTTTTGTGCAAAAATTGTCCAAAAAACACCTTCAAAATGAAAAGTGTTGATGTTCGAATAACATTTTTTTTTTTCAATAGTAAATTTTGTGCAAAACACACACTCAAAATGAAAAGTGTTGATTTTGGAATAACACTTTTTTTTCAATGATAAAATTTTAACATTTCGAAATAATGGCCTAAAAAATTTTATCATGACCCTGAGAATCATTAAAATTTGAAAAGAATGATGAAAACATAAAATAAAATAAAAAATTAAAACAATGAAAAGCACAAAACAAAATTAAGGAAAAAAACAAAACATAAATTAAAATATATACTAAAAACAAAACATAAAATAAAAACAAAATAAAAGACAAAAAAAAAAAATCAATATATATTAAAAAAGACAAAAAAATCAAACATAAAAAAAAAAGATTAACCAAAAAAAAATATAATCAACCATTAAAATGAAAGGAAAAAAAAAACAAAATTAAGATAAGAATTAAAAAACTAAAAAACACTTAAAAATTATAAACAAATGTGTTGATGCAACATACCCTTTTTTTAGAGGACTTATTTTTCACACTTTAAAATTTATTATATCCAATTTTTTTTGAACTTATGATTACTTAATGAATTTTCAAGTTGTTTTATTTTTCTTTTTTTTAAA
>APFE030802826.1:130934-144119 GCA_000404065.3 Pinus taeda
TTGAAAATTTGTTAAGTAATCATAATTTCAAAAACAATTGGACATAATAAATTTTAAAGTGTGAAAAATAAGTCTTCTAATTAAAAGGATATGCTGGATCAACACGTTGCATCAACACATTTCAAAATCAGCATGAAAATCATTAATATTTAAAATCAAATATTTATATTTGATACATTAGAAAATTTAAAGTGTCAAAAATATGCTCCGAAAAAAAAAGAGTGTATTCTACATCATCACATTTCAAAATCGGGTTACTTTTTTGCTACCTCTACGAAACAGGTAATCGTATCAGTTATTTAAAGTAGCAAAAAACCATGTTCTAAAAAAGAAATGTGTATTCTACATCGCCCCTTTTCAAAATCGTGTCACTTTTTTGCTATCTCTACGAAACGAGTAATAGTATCAGTTCTCGTTTCAAAATTTACGTTGTTAATGGTTGAAATCCCATAACCACTTGAAAGGGATTGCGACCAATCGAGAAATGGAGAGATCTATTATAATTGTGTCATACATAGGGAAGACTCTCATCCTAGGTCCATGGATGCTTGGAGTTTTACATGTGGAGTATGTGCACTATCATCCTATTGATGACCTCTGTCTCGACATTATTCTGGGGATGGAAGGTAGTGGACTTGGTGAGATTAGTCGCCAATAGTGTCTAGAAGATTGACCAGAATGTGCTCAGGAACCTGTTATCTTGATATGATATAATGGTCTACAGGATCCAAAATGTACCCATACTCATTCAAAGAAGAGTTTGGCAATTTTCTCTATCGTGATACTCTTCTTGCAGGCCGCCAATATAACCATCTTAGAAAATTTGTCCACGAACATAAATACGCAATCATTACCATGCTTGGTAGAAGGGAGGCCATACATATAGTCCATGAATATGGATTCCCATGACTGACTGGGAGTACGCAGAGGAGTGTACAAGCCTTACTTCTTGAAGGTTGGCTTGGCGATGGCATAGGGAGTGTAGGATCTAATATTTTTCCCAACATCCAATCACAGTTTGGGGAAATACAAGTACTTTTGTAGTACAACCATATTTTTCCCCACACCAAAGTGTCCTGCGACTCGATTGCAGTGCACCTCCCAAATTAGCTTGGCATGCTTGCTTGAAGGAACATAAAGGTGGCTGAGGTAGCATAATAATGCGTCCTGGAGGTGGAAATGAGGAATTTTCTTTCCATCTACTAGCATCTAGTATGTGGAGGTGAAATTTGGACCATTTTTGTATAGTTGCAGCTGCCCAGATGTCTCGTGGCCACAAGAGTTGAGGATTGTAGTCAATGCTACAACTGGGGGTCGACTGAGGCAGTCTGCAACATTATTGGTGTTACCCTTTTTGTATTTAATATTCAAATGGTGTAGATATGTAGACCACTTCTGATGGCGATTGTTCTGCAATTTCCCTTGTGCTTGTATGAACAGAAGAGGTCGGTGATCGGTGTGGATGACAGTCTCCTTACCCATAATGTAATGCTTCCATTTCTACCAAGCCTGCATGTCAAGTACATATCCTTGTCATATGAGGGGTACTTCTAAATTGTATCAAAAAGTATCTCACTATGATAGGACACTAGATGCCTATTTTGGGTGAGGATTGCACTAATAACATAGTCTGATGCTTCTATCTGCAAGTTTGGCAGTGTGAGTATTGGTGTAGAGCGGATCTGGTGTTTCAACTCAAAAAACTCCTTTTGTTGGGGCTCAGACAAAGAAAAATTTGCTTTTACCTTGCCCTTAGTAATCTGACTCAAAGGCCAAGTGATATGGGAGAATCCCAACACGAACCTCTAATAAATATTTCCAAGGCCCAAAAAGCTTCAAAGCTCCATTATAGTGGTCGGGGGTGACCAATCCCAAATGAGTTGGATCTTAGTCGAATCCACATGCACACCACACTCATCTATGATGTAACCCAAATATTGGACCTAGCTCATGCAAAAGGTGAATTTCTCCAAGTTGGAAAATAATTTGTCCTATAGAAGGGTTTGAAGGACATGTCAAATGTGTTGCAAGTGTTGTTTCCAACTTTTGTTGAATATGAGGATGTCATCCAGATAAATAACAAAAAATGAGTTGGTGAAGGGCTGCAAGATGTCATCCATTAGCCTCATAAAAGTAGCAGGGGCATTTGTCAACCCGAATGGCATAACCAACCATTCAAAAAGGTCTTCATTGGATTTGAAGGTGGTCTTCCATACATTTGTGGGCTCTATTGGAACTTGGTGACATCCAGCCTTCAGATCAATCTTGCTGAAATAATTGGTCACCTTGAATTGGTCCAGAAGGTCATCAATCTATGGGATTGGATACTTGTTCCTCAGAATGATTTTGTTTAGTATCTCATAATTAATGCATAGCCTCTAGGTTCCATATTTCTTCTGTACAAGTACAATCAGGCCCCCATTAGGGGAGGAACTTGGTCAGATTTTCCCTTGTTGCAGCAACTCCTGAGTTTTCCACTTGATCTCTTCATTCTCTAAAATGGAGACGCAATATATCATCCCATTGGTTATAGGTGCTCCCGGAGTTAGATCAATCGAATACTTGACCTGATAGTGCAAGGGTACCCCTCTAGATGAGGAGAAGATGTTCTTGTATTCTTCCACAACCATATCCACCTGCTTTTGTTGCATTGAGGAACCCTTCCCGAGGGCCATGGATGTGGCTACAGTATTCCCTTTACTTTGGGAGTGAATTAAAAAGTAAACAAACTTCTATGTCTAGGAGATGATTTTACTTCATTTCTTAGCAGAGATCAAAGAGATGATGGTAGGTGGGGCTATCTTCGATATTCTCTATAACTTACTACCCAAAAAAATAATAATAGAGTGAGGTCTAAACACATATACAACATGCCATTTCCACAAGTATGGTTGTCCTAATAATACATCACAGACTTCAAGAGGAGTAACATCACATAGTACCTCATCTGTGAAGGGCTTGATGTTGTAGGGAAGGTGACACTTATGGCTGACGCGAAGATCTCGTCCTTGGTTAAGCTACCCAATGGTGTACTTCTGCATATGTGTTGTAGTGGATAAGCCTGGTCACTTCACGGCCTCTGCTAAAATGACGTTCTTTTGGCTCCCACCGTCGACAATGAAATGCAACAGAGAACCCTTCACCCACATTTGTGAGTGGAATAGGCATTCCCCTTCCTTTGGATCTTTAGGCTCAATCTTCTGGATCTTAGTGGTGGCCACAATGGCACTGGGCTCTGCGTCAATGATTTTCTTTCCTTTGTCACTCCCCTTGTCAGGTTCTAACTCAAATTCATAACATGTATCTGACTCGGATGCCTTCAACTTGGCCACCAATGACTACTTGGCTCGACACTCACTTGTGTTGTGACTAGATCTCTTATGAACTCACACCACTTTCCCATGTCCTTATTTGTATTCATGGTGTTGTTCTTTTCTTTCTGTTTCAACGGGTTATCCTGGGTCACCCCGCCTTGGCTTTTCCCTTTGTTCTACGATTTGGGGGTGTCTTTCCCTTGCTTCGAATTCGCAGATCCAAAGTATTGCTTTTTTTTTAACATCTGCTCAATCTTGGTAGTGTAGCGGTATGTCGTGAGGAGTGAGGAAATGTCCATGAACTCTATCTCATCCTTGATGTACCTGTGTAGGTAGCTATGGTAATTGAATACCAAATGTTTCTCAGAATCCTTGATACCCAACTTCGTGCAAAGGGTATGAAAAACATTGGTAAATGATTGCACATCTTAGTCCCTTCCCTACCACCTCATGGTCCACTTTATGTATTTATCCTCATAACTCCCGATAGGGTAGTACTGCTCCTTGATGGCATCAGATAACGAATCCCAAGTGGGTGTGGCTGAAAATAATGAGGGTGTACTTTTGTCCTTCTTCTCATAGTAGGTTTCCCACTAGTCCTTGACGTGGGGGGTGACTTTGAGAAGTGAAAAAGTAATCTTTTCCTGGCTGGAAAAATCATGAACAGAAAAATATCATTCTAGCAGATTTAACCATTTATCTACCACATCTACATCTATATGACCTTCAAATATTGGGATGTCAAAGTTAACTTGTACCTTAAAGGGTGTGGTGCTTCCAAAGTAGCTGCTCGAAGGAGATGTCTCGCCCTTGAGAAGTTACTGAAGGATCTCGGCAAAGTTGTCCATCATTGTGTTCCTTTGTCACTCGAGGGCTTATTCAAGACAGATTTTCAAAGGATCACCTACACCCTTGTCTTTCTTCTCTTCTGCCATGGGAGGTCGTTGGGATTTGCAAAGCTGGTCTTGCAAAGGTTCGAACAGTTTGAGCCCTAACCCCTTATATCCTGACTTCTTTGGGGACATGAAAATAAAAACAGAGAAAGAGCATACCGCTCTGATATCACTAATCCAAACTTTAACATGAATGCAAAAAATTACATATATAACCATAAATACATAGATGCAACATAAATAACACTTCATTTCATTAATATCAAATAAAGGATTATGCTTACAAACAGAATGGAAATAAGAGTAGCTCGGGCGATGGTAGCTTATCTATGAGAAGAGATGTGGCGGATACATGCCTATAAATTAATTTTATAATGAGGTTTGAGGCCTATTTATTATTAAGAAATAATGGAAAAACCTAACCCTAGGAGATGAAGCGTCAAAACAATGGGGCCCCTTTGGGTAAATTGGTACACCAACTTCCCAAGGTCGTAACTTTGGCATACGATCTCCATTTCACATGCACAATAACTCATTAGAAATATCGATCTCAAGACTACAACTTTTTAGTGGCCAACCACATTAATTTTGGCCTTAGTTTTCACAAAAAACATTGTTTCGGGCCTCACAACGACTCCAGAAGTTTAGGACCCGAAAAACTGCCAAGAAAAGTAAATTGTGCTACAATTAAGGAAACTAAAAAAATGAAAGAGAAAGTGGTGGGGGTCCAAGTGGAATAGGTAGGTGACCACCAACATCCACCTAGATCACCAAAAAAGTACAATTTTTTTTCCACTTTCAGCCATAAACATTATTAAAACTCTCAAGATATTTGAGCTACTTAGCAAAACTTTAATGCATGTAATTGTAATAGGTAAGATAGTTGTAGATTTCTTTTTTAATTAGTGGAGATGTATTTCATTTTTAAATGAAAAATAAAATCCAAGAGAATTAGTGGCTACGAATTCCTTTAGCATCACAACTTTATGTTTTCTGGCATATCCAACAGTTTGAAATACTTTGCTTTATTCTATTTTTGAATATTTTGTATATTGTTTTTCTATAAATTGTATTTCAACTCTAATAGATTGGTACTGTAGCAAGTTTTAAGAGAGTTTTAGTGTTCATTTTTTCATCTTTGAAATCACTAGGAATATATGGAAAAAATTATGATGTCTAATACATTAATATAATGATATTTTTTTGCTTGAAAAATATGTAGAACCCTGTAAAAAATGCCTTTCCTGATCTTGCAGACCAAGATGTTTTGAATACACTCACTTAGGTTGATAAGAGCATACTAAAAGTAAATAGAAAAAAGATGTTAGGGATCTTTACCTTATAAAACAAGTATAGGAGACTTTTGTAGACCAAGATACAGTTTTCAATGCACTCACGTAAGCTGAGAAGATCATATACTAAAAGTAAATAGCAAAAAGATGTCGAGACTCTTTACTTTATAAAACAAGTACACACGGCTTCATTTTTCCAAGTATGGAAGTATTTAAAAATGCATACCAAGGTAACAGAGCCAAAGTAATTCTTGTCAAATAAAAATTTTTAAGAAGAGGTAATGAAAATGAGAAAATGGAATCTAGGTCATTGAATATTATCTTTACTCCCACTAAGAGCTAGGTTAATGAAATTAGAACTCATGGAGACACTTTTGAATATTAAATAATCATAGAAAATCTTTTAAAAATCACCTGCTAGATTTCATCCTATTGTTGTAACAACATAAGACTTAAGGAACTTAACTGAATATATATTTTGATGTGTTTATGGGTTCCTTGCAAATCCATGATCAAAGGATGAATAAACCCCTATTCTAATGCCCTACCTCATCTTATCATTCTAATTTTTATAAGTGTTTAATTAACCTGAAAATATTGACTTATAATTATTAAGTAATATTGGTATATACCTACAATTGTGAAACTATAATTTTATTTTACTGATATTAATTTTATTATTGTTATTATTCAATTCCCAAGGTGTCTTCTCAAATTTACTTTTGGATAAGATATAGTCTCTACCAATTTATTTTTAAATTAAATATCCATATTCCAAGGTGTTTTCTCAAATTTACTTTTCTATAAGATATGGCCTCCTCAAATTTATTTATAAATTAAATATCCATATTCCAAGGTGTCTTCTCAAATCTACTTTTGGATAAGATATGGTCTTCTCCAATTTATTTCTAAATTAAATATTCATATTCTATTCCCAAGGTGTCTTATCAAATATACATTTGGAGAATATATGGTCTTCTCCAATTTATTTTTAAATTAAATATCTATATCTTATTCCAAAAGTGGCTTCTCAAATCTACTTTGGATAAGATATGGTAAGAAAAGTCAAGGATATTAAAATAAAAGGATGAGGGGTAGTCATGACATTAATGATAGGTGGTTAAGGTGGATGGGAGGAAGAGACATAAAAGAGGAGGATGATGAGAGGAGAGCGGGAGGATACTTGGTATTTGTTTTGGATTTGGACAATTTTATTATGGGGGAGGAATGTGAAGAAAGAGAAGTGAGAGAATGAAGAGAAAAGTGAGAGAAATCAAACTTAAATCTATTGAAAAGTGTTTTTTTTAACTTGGACACACTACAACTAGTCGGACATGGGCTTGGAGGGTTAAGGATCCTTTGGATTTTTCATGGGCTAGGAATTCATTCCTAGTTGGCTGGGAGGTAAATTCAATTGGGTAGCCAAGAGGAGCATCCCAACAGAGTGAGGAGCACCCCAACGAATCTATTGGAACAAGTATTCTTCCATTTGTTGATTACTTATCTAAACTTTTACAATGAGAATTTAATATGTTGTAAATAAATTTTAATTGTGTATTATCATCATATAAATGTTGAACTATAAATAAGCTATTTACTTTCTTACTGTGTTTAAATTAAATAAATTTAGTTTTAGTGATGATCCTAGGTTGGATCCTCACATTTCGCATCAAAGCTTATGCGCAAAATTTGGACTTTGAAAACACCTACTAGCACCACCTTTATATATATATATATATATATATATATATTATTTTTTTTCTTTTAACAAATAAATTTGAATCGCTAAGTTTTTGGTTTTCCTCTTTTAATAAAAAGAGTGTTAGAGTGGAACTAGTAGCCTAGGACATAGCACCAGAAATATAAACATATACAGAATACAAACAGAAACAACAATCCATATTTTAAGTAATTACTATTTGCACCGCTTCTATTTGCGTTGCCTTCCATTTTTCCCTTTGCACAATGTGGAATAGGTATCTTAATTCCAATTTGTGGAATGAAAAGACAAACAAGCCAAAACAGATTTGCAGATTGAAAAATCACACCTAAATTTAAAAGTTGGCCAACGTCGATGCCAATCCAACACCCTATTCCATAGCCCATCATTACTTGCACTTTTTTTCAAAGTAAATGGTTTTTCCATTCCATGCTCCAATGATGTTGACTTCACTTTTAATATTCCAAGTTGAGCACTGAAACAACGAATTTTTGATGCCTTTTAACTGCTACTTTCTAGATTTTCTAGCTTCAATCACATTTTGGGGCCTCCATGTCTTAACAAGTCTACTTTAGACTCACAGAAATGTGCAAATGAAATGAATAAATAAATAAAGATTCTCTTCCGCTTACAAAGAGAAACTGTCAATTGTCTATAATCATTCACGAGAAGTTTTATCCTTTGAAAAGGAAGATGCATACCAATGAATGATAATAAACCATTCATTTATGAGTCTTACGATATCTGTCACATATTCTTGCCTCAATTCCACTACACTCTCGAGTCAATATCGAAAAGCTTGGATTTAGGACCTTTAAGTTAGTATAAATAGAGACAATGAAGGCATTAACAAAGGTAGAAGAACTAGATCGAAATATTTAACAAAGATGGATTCATTGTAGTATTCTCCCTTGCATATGTAAGAAAACAATATAACAAAACCAGAATGAAAGAATTCTATATTATTCAAAAATGATAATTCGATATGGTTAACAAGCCAAAAATAACAATATGTAGATGATAATTGGTTGACTTTGAACCATTCAAGGCTGATGTTTATTACGACTAGGTTGGGATACTGATTTTTTTAAGAGTAATGGCTACATTATACATGTAGAAATTCTTTACTTTTGTCTAGAAACGATAAAATCAGAAACAGCTTTGGAATGTACTGAACTTGAATGTAAGTACTTTAAAAACATTATTCATGCGAGATTTACTTTTTACCAACCGTGAATAAATTGGAATTCAATTTCATTTTGGGGTACAGTAGTTTGAATGTAAGTACTTTAATAACATTATTTATGCGAGATTTACTTTTTATCAACCGTGAATAAATTGGAACTCAATTTCGTTGTGGGGGACATATTAGTTTGAATGTAAGTACTTTAAAAACATTATTCATGCAAGATTTATTTTTTATTAACCGTGAATAAATTGGAACTCAATTTCATTTTGGGGCACATGGTAGTTTGAATGGAGCACGCAGATACAGGTCGACCGAGGCTTTTACAAGTCGATTTCTTCCACTGTAGAGCTGCAGAGTGGTTGCATTGATTTATCTAAGGAGGTCCCCAGCGGAGTCGCCATTATGTTATCACTCAGGTTGTCCCTAGGCTCCTAGTAGGGATACGACCGAGGTAACCACAAACCAATCTTCTGATTGCAGGTTCTAGCCCACTTGCAATCGGAGAGGGCTCTCTCCTTTAGATTCAACCTTAGTTGATCTAGATTCAAACTTAGTTGATGATTTTAGGCTAGCTTTCTGACTTCAAGGGAATGTTGACTGTGATTGGAAGGAAGGTACGATTCTTGAGTAAAGAGGCACAATAAGGTGTTATAAGTTTTGAACCATTGGGCATGGAGTCACAAATTGAGGCATGTGAGAATTTTCTTGGTCACAAGGGGATACAGAGAGGGATAGCCACATAGGATACAATACTTAGTCTGCTGAAAGTACGCAATGAACATCACGGATGAAAGGAAAAAGAGAATCATTTCATCATGCTGACAAAGGGGAGAAGTGGATGAGTGGGATTCCGGAGCAGTTAAGAATTCCAAAGACATGCACTCACATATGAAAGAAACAGGGTAAACCATAGCATTTAAGAATTCTAGCTCATGACTGTTTATGAAGAAAACATCGAAAAGTGCAGAAATTGAACTTAAGGTGTATTGAAACAAATCTTAAGCTATTTTTTTTCCTGCAACTTAGAAAGGCGGAAACATGATAAAAACATAAAATAGACAGGGAAGAAGAACACTTATTGGATCATGCAAAGACACAGGAATTCCGTGATCATTCCTTGGCCAAGAGAAAATAGCAAGTTGTTTTGCAATCCATGCTTTCAGCAATCTTTGATTATGAAAAATATGACAGTTACAGTGCGAGTCTTTACTCAGAGAAATTGCTGGAAAGGAAACTGACCAACAACTACTACTACCAACCAACCAACCCTTCACAATATCGCTTCGAGTGGTATTTATAAACAAAATATCAGGAAGACATCATTACAAGTGACCTTGACAGGTTTGCTTAGAACTCTTCAAAAATCTAAATGCTGCTGGGATTAAATGCAAGTAAATCTTTTTGGCTGCGCTGGGGGCAGCTGAATCGGAACAGGTGACGAGGTGGCCCTTGGGGACCAGATGCGGTGCTACTGAACTGAATGAGCTTCGGGGCTGTAGTTCGGGTTTGGTGTGAATTGAATGTGCAATTATTACGATTTGAGAGCTTCAAGTGACTTCGCTCTCCTTCTGTGAATTCGTTGGAAGATATTCAATTTTCTCTTGCTTTGGGCCGCCGCTCAAGAAATTCTCTGATACACTTTGCCGCTATATTGATGGTTTCCACCGTCGACTTGATACTCTTTGACATGCTTGATACCTGCTGATTTGATCTGATACACTTTAAACTCTGCGATTGATCTGCTACTATCTTCAAACCGGATCCTTTGGCACGCTTGGGCGATTTTCAGGCTTTTTCGGCGCGCAGTGGGCTCGGCAACCGGAAGATTCCCTGAAGATTCCTCGAAATGGCCTACTTCTCGTAGCGATGCGCGATTAGCGCTTCGCGCTATTTGCGCATCGGAAACTGCCTCTGTTTCTTGATCTGGAGCTCTGAAGTGCGACTTTTCTTCCTGCGCGAAGCTTTTTCGGCTTTTCTGGCTGCTGACGTAAGAAAGGTGTCGGCTGTATGGCGGATGACGTCAGCTCTGGGTCCCTGGTACAGTGCGACGTGGTGAGGTACTGGATAAACTGTGGTTAAGAGACTCCGATGCGATATCGCGATATCGCGTCGGTGGGAAAGAGGGGGATCATTGGGTTGGGCATTTGGCGCTTGCGACTGCCGATATGCGATATCGCAATATCGCATCGGCGGAAAGGCAAAGGAGAATCATTTCATCATGCTGACAAAGAGGAGAAGTGGATGAGTGAAATCTCGGAGAAGTTAAGAATTCCTAAGACATGCACTCATATGTGAAAGAAACAGCGTAAACCAGATCATTTAAGAATACAAGCTCATAACTGTTTCTGAAGAAAACATTGAAAAGTGCCGACTACCTCGGGGGAACTTTATACTTTGGAAGGAGTCCATCGTATTTTGGGAAGTGGTTAGGAGGTCAGGCTCTTGCTTAGTTTCTAATAAACTGAACAATTCCCGGGAACTGATATGGTTATTTTTCAACCAGGGGAGGGATATTACATAAGGGATTTTTAGTTAATATTAATACGGGGACGGGAAACATAGGGAGCTAGATAATAATGTTAGTGGTTGATATGGAGATGATAAGGAAGCGCTAAGTTTGGGAGACTTAGGCTATTACAGGGGGTAGGACCATACTTCAGGAGAAGATATGGAACAACTTTGAGTAAAGCAGATCTTTACTCAAGCGGAATGATGAAGATTATGAACTTAAGAGGTGTCAAGCAGATCTTGACCTCTTTTGGGATGTTAGTTAATGATTGGGGAAAACAGAGAAGCGAAGTTAGTTATACCTCCTTTGAGCCTTTTTGCTTACGAATCTTTGCTGATTATTTTCTGCATGATATGATGCTTGCAAACTTGGAACTTGTCAGCAATTCAACAACCTCAGAACTACCTACCCAGCCTACTTTCCTAGCATTTTTTCTTCTTTTGCTTGGGGTGCACTTAGACTTGCAAAGCCATCATACATTTTCTTTTGATTCTTTCCTATCTACATACTACCCTTATTTCTTCTAGAGCCCAGATTAAACTGTTGGACTCTTCTGTTTCTCTACCTATCTAAGAGTATGCCAAGATTAAATTGTTTGGACAGACTTACAATCTCTATATTCTAAAAGAAGAAATTTAAAGCTAGGGAGACCAAGATTAAACTTCTTGGACCTCCCTTTAACTAACAATAGCGATACCAGGAAAACTTTACAAAATTTGAAGGCAATTGAATGAACTTGAAGTTGCCTTCTTCATATGGAGACTGTTTGAGCAAATATGGAGCATTGCAGCAAGAAAAGTACAACATATTTGGCTTGTGAAATGCCAATCATGAAATATGAATACCTGCTGCAGCAGGGGCTAACAGTGGCTCCACTCGGGGATGGCTTCTCCTTGTGGGAAGTCAAGAACAGTAGGCCAGAACGCCTTGATTTTTAATTTCTTGCTGTCCTCTGCAAAATTCATTTTCTCCGGCCGCTTTATTTCTTCTACCTACCTACCCTAACCAGCAACTGCTTTGCCGTTAGGTAAAATCAAATAACCAGTGTAGATATTTAAGCAACTGTGAAACGAGATAATCTTGCCGACTGATCGTTTCTGAATGCAAAAGAATCGTCCGGGCGTGTGATTTTACAACCAAAATTGTGGCCTCCATCACTTGCAGCTGAAGCTTATGGTCTTCACTGAGAAAACATGTTAGCAAAATTTTGTTAAGCCAAAGTTCCATGTAATCTACGATTGGATCAATGAACTTAGCCTGTGAGAGAACTTCCTCTGCTTCACTTGAATCTTCAATAGAATCATGCAGAGTCTGTGAATCAGTAGGTGGCGGCATCTTCTCTTGAGTTGAGGATGGGAGACTTCGGCATTATTTGGGACCTTCTGGGTCGAGGGGAGCAGCTGCATCTTCGGTAATGAGCCTAGCAGATGATCCTTCTGTCTTTCCCTTGGATCCTAGGTCACACAGAATCCTCATGTCCTCAGGCAACAGTGTTCGCTCGTGAATGTGGGCATGGAAGCTTAGGTATGATTCTGGGTTCTTTGGGCTGGAAGGATCAGTTACATCGTCGGTAATGACCCTAGCCGTTGATCCTTTTGTCTTTCCGTTGGAACCCAGATCATACTCAAACTGTAATTCAAGAGACAACACTATTTCCTGTTGAACTGGAGGAGGAAGATTTTGGAAAAACTCTTAAGGGTTGCGGAAATCATAAGACTGACTTTGAGCTCCCAAGAGTTCAATTTCGTTCTCATATTTTTCCACAACAAACTCAAGGAACAATTTATTTCGGCCGCCAGGTATTTGTGACAATACCTTTCTGAAAAATTTGTCATCGAGCTCAAACTCTGATAAACTTTCTCTGCATTTTTCTAAAGCTTCTTCTATCGGACGTTCTTCCCAAGATTCGGTCATTTTCTCTTGTTGATAATACATGGGGTACTTGGCTCTAACATTTGGTTCGTTCCTCAGTGGAGCCTTTGATTGAAATTGAAGTGGAGTCGCCAGGTGGATGTCTGGACTCTGAAGTGCCTGATCTCTGTCTACCGTCAAAGATTAGAACTAAACATGAAAAGCATTCAAAAATAGGAGCACTTCCTCCATTAGGGTTTAAAGATGAACCGAGCGCTTGAATCCCCAATGGAGCGCGCAGATACAGGTCGACCGAGGCTTTTACAAGTCGGTTTCTTCCACTGTAGAGCTGCAGAGTGGTTGCATTGATTTATCTGAGGAGGTCCCCAGTGGAGTCGCCATTATGTTATCACTCAG
>APFE030802826.1:158798-183547 GCA_000404065.3 Pinus taeda
GACCTCCCTTTAACTAGAAGTAGCAATACCAGGAAAACTTTACAAAATTTGAAGGCAATTGAATGAACTTGAAGTAGCCTTCTTCATATGGAGACTGTTTGAGCAAATATGGAGCATTGCAGCAAGCAAAGTACAACATATTTGGCTTGTGAAATGCCAATCATGAAATATGAATACCTGTTGCAGCATGAACTAACAGAATGTAAGTACTTTAAAAACATTATTCATGTGATATTTCCTTTTTATCAACTGTGAATAAATTGGAACTCAATTTCGTTTTGGGCACACAGTAGTGGTTAACTTTTTAATAGTCAATAACATGTCCTCTAGAGGTTTGTGCACATGGAATAAAATTGTTTTCATATTGATGGTATGGAGTTTATTTTTTCATATTATTGGTTTCATATATATTATGAAAAAAATTGATTTCATCCATATTGTCAAATCCATATTGGAAATTATCATACCCTCCCTATTGGAAAATCGATACATTGGCGAAGTTCATCAAATTGAAATTTGTTGAGCAATTGCTGGGAGAGATTCAGTGTGAAGGAATAACATAAAATATTAGATTTTACACTCAAATTTGCAATAAGATTGAATTACAAAGCTAAATATCTCAAGAAAATTAAATATGTTACCAAGAGTTACTTCCCACTATAAATTATGTAATTGAATACATAAATTCACATAGTAGTATATTGAAGTTAGTACCCACCAAAATTACACTTAGATAAGTAAATATATTTACCAAGGGTTACTGCCCACCATAAATTAGGCAATTCACTACATAAATTTACATAGAAGTTTATGAGGTTAGTGCCCACAAAAATTATAGAAGAATTATTGACTTTGTAAACAAAAATAACCTATCTATGTATACAGGAAGTTTGTAATTTCCTATAGAGTTAGGTCCCTTTAATTATATTATATAATATATATAAAGGTTATAGAAATTTAAGTGGATATTTTAAATATACAAATTATTTATTAAAAAATTGGGAGGTAACATTAATACAAATTCAACGAATATTATTTTGGCAGGAAAATATATTCTCCTTACAATTCAATATATGCAGAACTAGATTTAGTGAGAATGCACAAATGGACTGGTATATTATATAGTTTGAAATTAATTTATGGTTTAAATTGATATATATTATATATATATATATATATATACTAATATATATATATATATTATATCTATATAGAGAGAGAGAGAGAGAGAGAGAGGTTGCTTTGATGTAAAGTGTGTTATTTATGCACTATGTACTAGTTAAATTTTGGTTAAAATGGATATGAATAGTTTATAAAATATAAATAAATATAAAATTGATTGACACAAAAAAAGGGGCATGAGAAAAAATAAATGAAAGGTTAAGTTTATTGGTCTATCCATTACCTTTTGTACCTGCACTATCAAAGGGAAATTTGGTGGAAGAGTACACTCAAAGAGCCAAGAACTATAGTCAAAGGATTATCCAATTAAAATATCAACAACCATTTGGAGTTGGTTTGCATTTTAGTTTCTAAGGTAAATATTATGTTCATTGTACCTTGAATGATTTGATATTTCTATGTCTAAGAAAAAATTATGTGTTTGAGAGTTAGTGAAAGCTCTTCTTTAGATTTAAACTAGTGCTTGAAATTTAATTAATGGTCATTTGGTGAATACATAAGAATGGTTCCAAATTTCATTCTAGCTTAGTATTTTTCCACCAAGAGTGAACTAACACTTGAGTACATTAAAATAATTAGTTAATTAAAAATTTGTAGGTTATATAAGAGATCACACATGAGAGGATTTAATAGATCCTTGGGGATCTCATTAGTATTAGTAATGCTCATTTATGTTGATAATAAATGAAAAAATTATGTCATCATTCAATATATGTGTGTGAGTTGAACAAGAGAGGACAAGTCCTAAGTTTCATTAATAAATATTGTATGGAACAAATAATTTATATAGTTCAAAATGGAGGAGACCAAGGAAATTGAGGTCAAGGAGGATCATCACAAGGACCTTCTACAAATAACCCATTTCCATCACTAGAGCTCTCTCTCATCTTGCGTTCCCTAGAAGCAACTAATGAGACTTTAAGAGGGTACCAAACAAATGAGGTGGAAGTGGAGCACCCTCCATCAGGGTTAGGCAATCTTAAGAGATCAAGAAACTCTGATAGAGGACTTCCAATTGAGGACATTGCTAGGGAGCTCCAAAGGGTTAAACTCCCAGAGTTTGTTGGAGGTGACACCAGTGAACAAGGAGAAGCATGGTTAGAAGGAACGAGAAGGTGCTTCAAACTAAGAGATTATACTTCCAATTCAAATGCTAAAATAGGAATATTCCAACTCAGAGATAATGCTCTAAATTGGTGGGGTAACTTAGAGCGTCAACTACACCTCACTCTGGACACAGTTACTAGGAGTTATTTGAGGAGACATTCGGGAAAAAGTACCTACCAACATATTATGAAGAACAACATGTAGAATCCTTCCATGCTTTAGTACAGGGAAACCGTATGGTAGAATAATATGATATTAGATTCATGGAATTGGTCAAGTATGTCTCCTACATGGATACTGCTCAGTGCCAAGTGGATTGTTTCATTTATGGATTGAACACTAAGATTAGGTAAATGGTGTGGATGTGGAAACCATTCTCAGTTGCAGAAGTTGTTGTACATGCTTGTTATGTTGAATAGCACTTAGATTTAAAAAGTGGAAACATAAACATGTTTCCACAATAACCAAGGTTTATGGGGAGGCCTCTCATGCCTTCCCTAGGGGAGGAATTTTGAGGCCACTTCCATATGGAAACAGGGTTTTACCTAGAGAATCGACTGTGGGGATTTCAATGGTTTCTAATGTAGCTTCATCGACAACTTTGAGGACTCATGAAAATCATGGTCAGGCACGAGGAGCAACACACAGGGGAAGGGGTCTTAGGGGAAGAATCTCTTTCCAAATAAATCCACAACATTTTTTTCAGAGTCTACCTCACATCACTTGTTGGGGATTTGGGTGTTGGCCACTTTAATTGCTTATTAAAGTGCTACATAAATTGTCAACCCAAGGAAGTCTGGTTATTTCAAAGGTAACTGCGTACTATATGTACTCAATCTTAAAAGCAATAAAAGTTGTAGTAAAAACAAATCACACCTCACTTTAACAACTGAAGCTCCACTCTGTGTTATAGCAAATACACTCTATTGCAGTTAACTACCAAAGAATGCTTAATTTCATTCAAGGAGTAATCTAAAGAAAGAAAGGAATTATTCTGCAAAGGCAAGCAATGGCTTTGTTGTAACAGAGAATAGGACCCTATTCCTGAAGCAGGGATCTTCAACACCTACCTCTGATTATCAAGCTTGTCAACTCACTCTGTAAACTCGATCAATGAAACACTCATAAATTGACTGTGAATAAACTTAAACATTGCAACAATCAATTAAGAAGAAAACATAGTTTCGGCAAGAGTATTATAAATGACATTCAAAAAATAGTACTATTAACAAGGTATGAATAAAAACGCACTTAACACACTGCAGAAATATAATGGGTGAATCTTGTGATGAAGGTGGGCCCTGTCCTTCTCATAAGATTCCCTAGGAGACAAGAACTAGAATAATATGTTCAGAAAGAAACTTTATTCATCCATTAATATGTCATATTACAAAAAGGATTTCAGTCCTGTTCCTTCAACTAAGCCTTTTCCTCAATCTGTTCATTCCCCTCTAATGTAGATGTCTCATCTTTTTAAAGAGGAGACATCTATTACAACATATTACATTGTAAATTCTATTTTAACCCAATATACAAAAATAGGGAAATCAATTTCCCATCAACAAGATGCTGTTACAGTAATGCTATCTTTGGATCATGATCATTACATCCAGTGTAGCAGCTTTGGTGGTCTTCCTTTGTTGTTACCAAATCTGGAATGAAAAACACAACTGTTTCAGCCACGAGATGTGCGTGCCGCTCTTACTGTTTCAGCAACTGCAAAAATAGTCTTGCAAACTCCAGGCAGTCTCAGCAATGTGGACTGCACATCATTCTTTTAATTGTTCAGAAACTAACAATTCCATGATTAACTATGAAGATAGCGTAATTATATGTAAAATAATTAAATGTATAGTGATGAGAAGAAACATTGTGTACCTTTGGAATAATTGGGTTAAAACACTAACAAGGACTTCAAATATAGATTGAAAAGGATGACATCATAGCAAAATGTGTAGTCAAAAAGGGACAATATGAGGTCCTAACATCCCCCCCAACTGAAAGGTTTGCATGTCCTCATGCAACTTTTTACTCTGAGTCAGAGTTGGAGTACTTGGATGTACAGTGAAAATTACTTATACAGTAAGTATAGAAGGTGCTATCACCCGAGTTTCTGAACCCATAAACATTCTGTAATCTCTGCCATGCTGCAAGCTCCTCTTTCTTGGACAACCTGAAGTAAGCCTTATATTGCTGTACCGATAGCCATAGAAGAGGAAAGTGAAAATGATAACCCAACCATTTTTTGGCACACTCTTGGATGCATTTAACATAGTTACGTAGTCGTGAAATTTTTGTTTGAAGATTAACAGGGTTAAAGGGATGATATTCCTTTCTCTCCTTAGGGCAATGTTCCCAAAATAGGTTGTTTGCCTGGACATTAAGGGCTGCCTTGGTTTTGGCATAATGTTAGCAGTCTTTTAAGACTGCTGCCTGTAATTCCCTGATATGCTCAATCATTCCTGGTTCCTTTAAAACCCGTCGATGTTCAGTAAGAAAAACAACAACATTCTGTGGCTCAGGTCGAATCCATAGAAGGTGATTATCTTCATTGTGTGTTGCTGAGAGGAAGGCATTTTTCCACATAAGATGATTGGCCAGGAAAGAGACAAAGGCTCTAATATGAATGTCACCAACCAGAGGAATCAGATTAAGCTTTCTATCTTCGGGCATGGCTTCATTATGGAGGTAGAGTTCACATAGTAAATTTTGTTCACTGAATGATGCCTCTATGAAGGTTGCAATGAACTGTTGAGGTGTAGATACCTCATGAGGTCATCCATCTCTGATTGATTTTACTTGGAAGAATGCTAAGCGTTCTGCTATAAACATAGAATAATTAAAGGATGGCTTCCTGGTGACCAACAGCCTTTGAACCAGATCAGAGAGGAGAGCTAGTCTAGTTTTTAACTTTTTATTTTCCTTGTGCTACGCACGAGACTGTTCTAATGCTTCCCAATTTTCATATATATGATTCTGCCATGATAATTTGTGTTCCTGCAATATCTTTTCTTGTGACCTAACCTTCTTCCATATATCCATCTGTTCTTGAGTGATTGAGATTTGAGTGAAGACGGTCTTTGAAGGCCGAGGTTCAGTCTGAGTAAAGGCAGTCTTTGTTGGACGTGGTACAGGACTTTCAGCTTTAAGAGCCAGAGTGGGCAGAGATACTTATGGTTTCATCTCTTTTTCAACAATCTTTGAAGGCCCTGCTGGTTCTTGTGTAACAACAAGACGTTCTGTTTTAATTATAATAGGAGTAGATGCAGGAGTGGCTTCAGGCAATGGGACTTCGACTATCTTATAACCAGCTTGATGGTAAATATTACCACATTGGCTGCAGATGTATTCATTATATCGATCTTTTTTTTCACTTCTCTCGGCTACAGATGTTGCATGAGCTAGAGTATACAAATTAAGTTCTCTTTCATATGCTTCCCTTGCCACTATTAATTCTTGCTTATAGGCTTTGAGTTCTGATTTCAGAAACTCATTTTCTTATAGAAGGGAAGCCAAGGTGACAGGCTCTTTTGAAGCAGTTCCAGTCTTTGTGGCTGATTCCAGTGGGTGAAGAGGTTGTTGTCCCGTAGTAGTTTAATTATCTGCAGCCTCAGCATTTGGTTGTTGTGTGAGATCTGTTGAATCATCAGTTGATCTTGTAACAACTCTATTATCCTGATCATCTAAATTCTACATATCTTTTGTAGTAGCTACTGACTGGGTAGCTGGTTCTTGTGTAACAGCTACAGCCTGTGCAATATCCTAACTATCTATTTCATGATCATCAGCAGGTGGTTCTTGTGTAACACCTGCTGAATCAATAGTTGGTTTTTGTGGAGCAGCTACATATAGGTCGTCTATTTTCTATTCATTAGCAGGTGGCTCTTATGTAACACCTGATAAGTCAGTAGCTGGTTCTTGTGGAGTAGCTACATCTAGGTCGTCTATTTTCTATTCATTACCAGGTGGTTCTTGTGTAACATCTACTAAGTCAACAGCTGGTTCTTGTGGAGCAGCTACATGCTGTACATCTTCTTGGGTATCTACTTTTGATGTGTCAGCAAATGGTTCTTGTGTAATAGTTGCATCTTCTGAAAGGAATAATGTCACATAATTCTGAGCATTCTCCATTTCGGTACCCGAAGGTGAGGGAGATAAAGATTCCGGGCCTTGGGACTGCGATGGGGTATGGGGTTTTAGAATAATATGTGGAGAGCTTGGGGTGGTGGTCTCAATTGCTGCTTCAGAAGATGTCCTCCTTCGTCTTCGAGGTAATAAGGTAGGAAGAACATTGGTTTTTCTTTTATGAGAAGTTTTCTTTAAGGGAGGAGAGCATTAGTAGTTTTAGTTGAAGCCCTTGTTCGTCCTTTTAATAAGGGTGCAACCTTTTCTTGCCTCTTTCTTTTTAGCTTTGCAATGGGGATGTTATCATCTAAATCATCACTAGGAATATGGACAGTGGGAGTGGATGATTCGGCTACATTATGGGGTGGGGTCAATGCAGTGGAGGGGTCAATAGGATAGACTGCTGCGGGTGGTGAAATTTCTGGGGATTCAAGGATGCTCCGTGGTTGTTGTGCAGAAGGATTTTAGATTTGCTGAGGGATTCTAGGGGTTTGTTGAGCATTTTCAGCATTTAAATAGGGAGTTGCGGCTACTGCTTAAGGATTTTTGGCAGTTTCTTGAGAATTTGCAATTGCCGGTTGCGGAATTTCAACATCTTGCTGGGGATTTTCAGTTGCTGGTTGAGGAATTTCAGCAGCTCCTTGGGGTGGGTTGTTCAGGGGAGGAGGGTTCTACAGGCCAAAGCCTCTTTGAATTAGAAGTTGAACAAGGCGTTGGTGAGTGAGAGAACGGAGTGGGTACCTTGCATTCCTAGAATAATGTGACATATTCTTTAGACGCCCAAGCAGATAGTATGGCATATTTAATAAATGACCATGTCTTAAATGATTCAACAACACAAATTCACGCTGGTACACTACCTGGTAATGTCCCTCGCAGGTAACATAGTGCTTGAAAAACTCTACAACCTTCAGCCATGGAGGCGGTAATGAATGAAGCGGAACAGCCGTGCGTTTAGGCTTGACCCGCTCTCTAGGTGGAAGAAAGTCCTGTTGTGCATTTAAAATGATGTGTTTATGACTGAACCAACGAATGCCATCAGCTGGTAAACCTGAAACCTGCGTTATATCCTCCTCTGTTACTGGAATTCGCACTCCCTGAACAATGGAGTAACCTTCCTCTAAATTACGTGCGAATTCCAGGACTTGCTAAGAGTCGAATCCCTAGAGCCTTCGGAAATAATCCACCCAGCTTGCTTGCTGAAAAATTTGATATCCTTCTGGGTGAAATTCCAATAGAGCTATTGAACCAGGTTCATTACGAATAGCGTTGCCTCCCATAGTTACTAGCTTCAGTGAAATGCATAGTATAGACCTGAGTTACCACAGTCGAAACAGAGTAAATATTGCAAAATGAGGTTGAGACGTAATAGGACAGAGGTGGGGTGATGAGACATGATCGTGGTAAAAACGATGGTGATTGGCATATCGTGAAATGATTACAAAACTTTGGTATTCCCCCCCAACTGTGGCTATAATGACAAGTCTGAATATACGACGATTTTGGCAATCATGTCACAATCTTTTCATTAACTATAGTTTAATATTTACAAATAACAAACACATACCTCATGTTTTACCGTCGATGGATGTGTTGCAATTATAATATCATTGCTAATGGATCACCCATAGTTATAAAAAAGAGTTTTGAGGGTCTTTATATGAAAGGCTTTTTATAAAGATAGGAGGCGGCAGTAAAGGAACAACATTGTAAGGATCAATAAAATGATTTTCACAATGATATGTATTGATCCTTTTTAGAGGAATTAATGCTTAAATTATGGGAAAAATGGGAAGAATTGGTGTTTTTAGGGAAAGATGGAAAGGTTTGGTGTTTCAGCAATGGATAAGTTGGTGTTTTAGTAACAGGAAAAATTGGTGTTTCAGCAACGGGAAAAATGGGGAAAAATTGGATGTTGCTGTAGAAAAATAGGAAAATGTTTCTGAAAAGTAATGTGGGGAATTGAAGTGGGATGACAATGTTTCCAACAATGAAACCGGATCCTGCTTGCAATACAATTGTTCTTTTCAGCCAACCTCCCAATCCGAGACCTGCAAAATAATAAAGTGTAACATGGAAACCCTTGACAGGGATTATTAGTTAAAATATTCTAATCTACTAAGAAATATATAATACAAAGATTTAATGCAATGAGGGGTAGCAGGCTCCCCTAAAAAGATATAATATGAACCTGCCATGCAAATGGCCTTAAAATCTTCTTTAGAAATAGGTTGTCGGTACAACCAGAGCTGATACCCATTTACTAATAATGGTGCTCTAGAGTCATCAATTGTCAGGAGCCTTACTGTACCATTTGGAAAAACAGTATCTATCTCATAAGGTCCCAGCCACCTTGTTCGTTGTTTTCCTTGAAATTTTTCAAACCGGGAATCATACAATAAAGCCCAATTACCTTTTTGGAACTTCTTATGCTTAATAGTTTTATCATGCCACCTGGTTCATTGCTATTGGATCATAGTTGTTTGATGGATGGCATCCAACCTCTTTTCATCCAATTCCTGAAGCTGCTGCAACCTAGCTGTCTGTGCATCAGACAAGTCAATGTTAACAGCTAAAGCAGTTCTTAAGGTTTTAATTTCAAATTCCATAGGAAAAACAACAGTTTTACAATAAACTAATTCATAAGGTGAAAAACCTATAGTGTTCCTCCAGGTACTTTTGTAAGCCCATAATGCTTCAGGCAGCCTTTGAAACCAATCCTTTCTATTCTCTTTTATTGTTTTTGTTAAAATGGATTCTATGACTTTATTTGTACTTTCCACCTGACCATTGGCTTGGGGATAGTAGGGTGTATTCATTTTATGATTAATATGATATTTCTAAAGTGTATCTTTAAAACCATGAGAATTGAAAGGAGGTCCTTCATCTGTTACTAGCTCTCTAGGCACTCCAAACCTAACAAAGATTTCTTCAAATAGAAAGGTTAAAAGAAATTCCTCATTAGCTCTAATAAGTGCCTTAGCTTCCACCGATTCAGTCATATAATCTGTACAAACCAATATATAAACTTTTTGATTGGATGGGGGATTAATGGGTCCTATAAAGTCTAGAGCCCATCTTTCAAAAGGTTCAAGTATTTCCTGAGGGTTCAGAGGTATTTCATCTGTGATTAGGTTGACCCATTCTCTGACAGCTATCACAAGGCCTAACATATTTCTTTGCATCCTTGAAAAGTGAGGGCCAATAATAACCCATTCTGAGAAATTTATGTGATGTTCTCTTATCAGCAAGATGCCCTCCACAAGGGCCATCATGACAAGCTTTCAATATATCATAAACCTCATTTTCTCTAATGCATCTCTAAATTTCCTGATCAAGTCTTGTATGAAAAATACACCCACTTATCTAGTTGTACCGAGCACTTTGTTGAATGAATTTTCTTTTCTCTCTATGTGACAAGTGTGATGGTAACTTTCCTGCAACCAAATAATTGGCAATGTCTGGATACCAAGGTGAGTGAGCAGATACTACAAACAAGTATTCATTAGGAAAAGAATCATCTACTGGAGTATTATCATCAGTTTTTATCCGAGAAAGGAAATCAACAACTACATTTTCTTTACCTGGTCGATCTACAATTGTAATATCAAATTCTCATAGTAATAATAACCATCTGGTAACTCGGGCATTTGTAACAGATTTATTCATTAAATAATTAATGGTCGAGTGATCAGTATGAAAAAAAGTAGGGTAACCAGTAATATAATTTCGAAACTCATTAATAGCATAAATGACTGCTAAAAATTCCTTCTCGGTAACTGTGTAATTAAGTTTAGTAGGGGTCATATTCTTACTAATGAATTAGATAACATAAGGAAGATTGTTTTCTTCTTGACCCAAGACAGCTCCAATTGCAGTATCTGAAGCATCAGAGGATATATGAAAGGGCAATGCCCAATCAGGTCCCCTTAGAATAGGAGCTGTAGACAACTGATGCTGAAGTTCATGAAATGCTTTTTGGCAATCATCAGTGCACTTGAATTCAACATTTTTCGTAAGTAACACAAACAAGGGAGAAGCTATTTTAGAAAAATCCTTGATAAATCTTCTATAATATCCAGCATGTCCTAAAAAACTTCTTACATCAGTTTGTGTTTTGGGGATAGGAGGAGTCTGAATTACCTGCACTTTAGATGGATCAACTTGAATCTCTAGGAATGAAATGAAGTGTCCCAATACAATTCCTTCATTCATCATCACATGAAATTTTTCAATGCTTAAGGCAAGATGGGCTTCTATACAACGTTTAAGTACTTTCTCAAGGTTTTGTAATGCATCTTCAAAAGTCACACCATAAGGAGTAAAGTCATCCATAAATATCTCCAAAGAGTCATTAAGTATATTGGAGAAAATTCCTATCACTGCTCTTTGAAACGTTGATGGAGCATCACATAGTCCAAATGGAAGAACTCTATAGGAAAAAGTTCCCCATGGACTGGTAAAATTGGTCTTGTCTTGGTCTTGGGGTGCAATTTTGATCTGCTTATATCCACTGAAACCATCTAAAAAGGAAAAGAATCTCTTCCCTGAAAAACTATCAAGCACCTGATCAATAAATGGCAAGGGGAAATGATCTTTTTGAGTGGATTTGTTTAAGGCTCTATAATCTACACATACTCTCCATTTCCCATTTTTCTTAGGTACTATCACCAACGGAGAAACCCATTCACTGTCAGATATAGGGTATATAAACCCTGAATTAATCAATTTTCAAGTTTTTCTTTAACAATCTCCCTCAGATTGGGATTCATCCATCGCTGGGGTTGACAGACTGGTTGAGACCCTTTCTTAATATAAGTACGATGGGTACATAATTCAGGAGATATCCCCTTCATATCTGTGTAGTCCCACGCGAATCCTTCCTTATTTTCACGAAGTAACCAAATTAACTGTTTTGTTTCAGTATCTGTCAAGTTAGGGTTTATATTCAATGTTTTTCCAGGTTCGATTTCCACTCTTATACTCTTAGAGGGGATATCAGTTGATGTTTGAGATAAATTTTCAGATTTAAGGTTTTGTTATGTTTCAGGTTCCAAAATTGCAGTTAACTGATTATATGTTTTAGAGGCAATCGAGGAGGGTTCAGAAATAAAGTTACTAATTACTTCATCCTCTATAGTGTCTTTAAAGGTTAAGGCTTGTCCAATGGTAAAAATGGGTTGAGTATCCTCATCATCATAGTCTAACCATACAGGATTATTATTGTTAATCATAGGTGTAGCATGAGGGTAGAGAATGAGCTGCTTAGTTTCACATCCATTAGAAATTTTCATTGAGCCCGATCTACAGCTGATAAAGGCATCTGCAGTAGCCAGCCAGGGTCTTCCCAAAATTAGTGGATGTCCCCCCAACTTTGTTTTAGTCTGTAACACAACAAAGTCAGCTGGGTAGTTCCATGATTCGACTGAAATGATTAGGTCTTCAATAAACCCTTCTAGTTTGATTGTGGAATGGTTAGCTAGCTCTAGGATCGTTGGTTTCTCTCTAATTACATTCTTCAGCTGTAATAACTGTGTAGTTTCAAGGGTCATAATGTTTATAGCAGCACCTAAGTCTACCAGAACTCATGAAACAATATTTTTTCCTACCTGTACTGTGACCGTAGGATGACCAGGATCACCATATTTCATGGTAGGGGTTTTTCCTGACATTAAAGCAGCTAGATCACCCATCACATGAACTGTAAGAGGATCTTTAGCTTTCCTACCAGGTTTCTTGATGCGAATATCCCTAGCGGTTCTAGCATAAATTGGTACATCTCTGAGTGCTTGCAGAAGTGGAATTTTAACATACAGATTCTGCAATTCCCCTAGAAGGTTAAAAGTAGGCAGCTTAGTTGTCTTAGTGAGAGCTAAATGCTCAGGGAATGGTGGCTCTGCTGTTTCAACAGTTTTATTAGAGGGTGGCTCAACTGTTTCAGCACCCTTATTGGATGCTTTATCTTTTTATGTCTCTTCTTTATCAGAGTCAAAAGAAGTAATATCATCAATAATATGCTCAACTATTCTCCCAGACCGCAAATGTATATCATTACACTGCATAGGGAAAACAAGAGATATAGGCTGGTTCTGAATATCGATGACTTGCATAGCTTTATTATTATTATTAGGATTAGGGTTTGGTTGTATAGGTAGCTAGGGTCTCATTGTCTGATTATTTGATGGAGCATTTGATGGCAGAGAGAGATATTGCTGATACTAAGGGAATTGGTTTGGAAATGGCATTTGCTAAGCTCTCCAGCCTAGGTTCCATTGATTAAAATAAGATTGTTGTAGAGACCAAGGAGTCCACATTGTAGGATCTAAAAAAGGAGGGTTTATTTGTTGCATGGCTGGGAAGTTCATTTGGTTGAAGGGTGGGTATTGCATTTGATTGAAGGGCAGGTAATTTGCTTTTAAAGAAGGATAATTATTCCAACGATTAAATGGCATATTAGAATTTGTACCTTGTCCTCGTGGCTGCCATTGCCTCCTCTGTGTCAGCAAATAGACTTCTTCAGCTTCTTCTTCAGTTGGTTGCAATGCTACTTTTATTCCTAGTAAATAAGGGCATTGTTGAGTCTCATGGTCCTTCTCGCAAATGGTGCAAATTGGTACCTTGTCCAGTGGGCATTCCGTCAGTGGGTGTTTTTCTCTGCATTTAGGGAAAAGAATGGACAAAGTAGCTTCTGCCTCTGCCTACTTCTTTTTAACCTGCAAGGTATCAATCTATGATGCAAAAGTGCTTAACATTTTAGTTTTAAATTCTTTAAGTAAAATACCTATTTCGGATCTTATTGCTCCCTCACTGGCTGATTTTTGGACTCTTGAATATGTACTATCCCTGCTTTTTGGTCTGTTTACTACTCCTCTTGAACATCTCTCGTAGAGGTTGACAATCTCATCATATGATTCCTTAGATATATCCCCTTTACCAAGCATATTTAACATGTCTAAACAATCATCCCGTACCCCTTTCAACAATATTGTCTTAAGAATATCCTTACTCATATTAGGGTGATCAGATCTCTGCAAATTATATTGTAATCTCTCCATGAAATCCTCCAGATTTTCGTCCTCCTTCTGAACCATCTTAAATAGTTCCTCCTTTCTTTCTCTTGTCCGACAATAGTCTTGATATTTGGCCAGAAACTTCTCCGTCATCTGCTCCCATGTTGTGATCACATGTCCTCCCAGGCTCATGAACCATCTTAGTGCATTTCCTTTTAATGTTGTTGGAAATAGCTTTAACTTTTGAGGATTAGTAACATAATCATAACTTCTACATAATATATCAAATTCAAACAGAAATTCATCAGTGTCTTCAGATGATAAACCATGGAATTTAGGTAGGGATGACAGTGGGATGTTTTTCATAGGAGTTGCCCCTCTGGGAAAATCCTCAATAGGGAATTCCAAGGTGGAGAGAGAATTCTCGCCTCTTCCTTATCTTCCTCCACGTCCCCCACCAAAGAGTCCTTCATTGTTTCCATCCATTGGTTGTTCCCCTGCTGCACTTGCCCAGTCTTCAACGCGTTCTGTTGGGCTTTCAATATTCTGAACTGGTTCCTCAACTTCTATTGGCCCTTCAATATCTTCTATTGGTTCTTCAATGTCTTCCACTGACTCTTCAGTTTATTCTGCTGTCTCTTCAGTCCTTTCAAGTCCTAATACTTCCTCCATTTCGTAGTTCATTTGGAGAGAATGCTAAGTCTGTGGCCTCCGGGAGCTTATCCTCTGAGATGTTTCAGCTTTTTAGATAATGTCGTTAATAAAAGTTTTCCTTCCTCCTCTACCTTTGCCCTTTCCACCTGTAGGATTAGTTTTCCTGCATCCTCTCATGCATCCTGTACATCTAAAAGAAAATCATTAATGCTCTTAAAATCTACGGTTGCCTTCCCCGACAACGACACCAATATGTTGGTCACTTTAATTGCCACTTTAATTTCTTATTAAAGTGCTACATAAATTGTCAACCCAGGGAAGTCTGGTTATTTGAAAGGCAACTGCGTACTATATGTACTCAATCTTAAAAGCAATAAAAGTTGGAGTAAAAACAAATGACACCTCACTTTAACAATTGAAGCTCCACTCCGTGTTACAGCAAATACACTCTATTGCAGTTAACTACCAAAGAATGCTTAATTTCATTCAAGGAGTAATCTAATGAAAGAAAGGAATTATTCTGCAAAGGAAAGCAATGGCTATGTTGTAACAGAGAACGGGACCCTATTCCCGGAGCAGGGATCTTCAACACCTGCCTTTGATTATCAAGCTTTCCAACTCACTGTGTAAACTCGATCAATGAAACACTCATAAATTGACTGTGAATAAACTTAAGCATTGCAACAATCAATTGAGAAGAAAACAGAGCTTCAGCAAGAGTATTATAAATGACATTCGGAAAACAATACTGTTAACAAGGTATGAATAAAAGCACACTTAACACACTGCAGAAATATAATGGGTGAATCTTGTGATGAAGGTGGGCCCTGTCCTTCTCACAAGATTCCCCAAGAGACAAGAAGTAGAATAAGATGTTCAGAACGAAACTTTATTCATCCATCAATATGTCATATTACAAAAAGGATTTCAGTCCTATTCCTTCAACTAAGCCTTTTCCACAATCTGTTCATTCCCCTCTAATGTAGATGTATCCTCTTATTAAAGAGAAGACATCTATTACAAAAGATTACATTGTAAATTCTATTTTAACCCAATATACAAAAATAGGGAAATCAATTTCCCATCAACAAGATGCTGTTACAGTAATGCTGTCTTTGGATCATGATCGTTACATCTAGTGTAGCAGCTCCAGTGGTCTTCCTTTGTTGTTATCAAATCTGGAATGCAAATCACAACTGTTTCAGCCACGAGATTTGCGTGTCGTTCTTACTGTTTCAACAACTGCAAAAATAGTCTTGCAAATTCTAGGCAGTTTTAGCAACGTGGACTGCACATCATTCTTTTAACTGTTTAGCAACTAACAATTCCATGATTAAGTATGAAGATAGCATAATTATATGTAAAATAATTAAACGTATAGTGATGAGAAGAAACATTGTGTACCTTTGGAATAATTGGGTTAAAACACTAACAAGGACTTCAAATATAGATTGAAAAGGATGACATCATAGCAAAATGTGTAGTAAAAAAGGGACAATATGAGGTCCTAACAGTGGGGGAACTCATTACTAGCATGACTGTCCTAAGTTACAAATTGGTAACAACTGTATAGAAGGAAAAACACCAATGGTGGGAGAAAGAAGCCTCCATCAAATCTATGCAGCAGTTGATAACCAACAAGTTGAACACCAATTTATCGTGGTAGAAACCTTAGGTATGATAAACAAAGTAAAATTTAAAATTTTGTTTGATTCTCGTGCTACAAATAGTATCATTTCACTAGTTGCATTAGAAAAATGTGGATTGGTAGCCTATGAGCATGCTAAGTTTAAGCAAGTTGAAATGGCTTCTAGGATAAAAAACACAATAGGACCCAATGTTGACCAATGTTAGGTGAACCTCGGGATGTGCATAACTAAGTTGAAGGCATACATCATAAAACTAGGGACATATGCTATAATCTTCAAAATGGACTAGCTAGAAGATCGCTGAACTTTGGTAGATTGTTTAAATAAGAAGGTGATTTTTTTAGATGATGAAGGTAGATCAATTGAGATTTGTGGTATCAAGAGAAGAGTGTCCCTATGATTCATCTCCACGATGAAGATGTTGTCTCTGACAAGGTTGTAAACTATATGTAGCCAAGGTTGTAAGTGATCAGAAAGGACCCTCTCTAGATCAACACCCAGTTTTGTCAAAATTCGAGAATGTTTTCCCTAGGGAATCTCCTGAATTACCACCTCTGAGGGAGATCGACTTCACAATCAACCTAAAACCTCTTGCAATGCCAATCTCCAAGATTCCCTATAGGATGACAACTCCATAACTTTGTGAGTTGCAGATGCAGTTAAAAGAGCTTTTAGACTTGGGATTTATCAAACCTAGTATTTCACCTTGGGGTGCACCAGTGATTTTCGTCAAGAAGAGGGATGGTTCCTTAATGTTATGCATTGATTATAGGGACTTGAATAGAGCCACAATAAAAAATAGGTACCTGATACCTATAATAGATGACCTATTTGATCAAATGAATGGAGCAACAATTTTCTCAAAGATTAATCTATGATCTGGATATCACTAATTAAGGATTAAGGAAGGTGAAATATCAAAAACTATATCTCGAACATGGTTTGGGCACTACGAGTTCATAGTTGTTCCATTTGGTTTGACCAATGCACCAGTAGTGTTCATGAGCCTTATGAATGGTGTGTTCAGGAAGTATTTGGGCCATTTTGTGCAAGTCTTTCTGGACGATATTCTTGTGTATTCCAAGAATTAAAAGGAGCATGAAGAGCACCTAAGGGTTGTATTGACTTGCTTAAGGGAAAACCAATTGCACAGAAAATTGTCAAAATGTTCCTTCTTTTAGAAGAAAATTTATTACCTTGGGCACATCATTTCAAGAGAAGGGATTTTAGTTGACCTGGAAAAGGTAAAGGCCATAATGGATTGGCCAGTCCTGAAAAATTATCATGAGGTGCGTAGTTTTATGGGGGCTAGCAAGTTATTATCGCGGGTTTGTGGCAGGGTTTTCGAGGCTTTCAAAACCCATCACCACATTACAGTGGAAATGGGTCAAGTATGAATGGACATATCAACGTGACACTGCATTCACTAAACTAAAGAGGTTACTAACTAGCACATCGATCCTTTAAGTACTGGACATGGAATAAGACTTCATTGTTTGCACTGATGCTTTGAAGCAAGGATTGGGAGCAATGTTGATGCAAGAAGGTATAGTAATAGCTCACACATCTAGAAAATTGAAGAAACATGAAGGTTTGTATGCTACCCATGACTTAGAGTTGGTAGTAGTGATGCTAGTTTTGAAACTGTGGAGACACTACCTCGTTAGGAGAAGCTTTGAGTTAAGAACATATAATCAAAGCCTAAAGCACCTTTTCACCCAAAGGGATTTAAATGCTAGATAGAGGCAGTGGAGCGAATTCATGAGTGAGTATCATTTTGGTATCTCATACATTAAGGGAAAGGGGAATGTGGTGGCTAATGCACTAAGAAAGAGGCCACAAACCATCTCAATAGTACCCTTGAGGGTTGATTTGAGGGAACATGTGTTGGAGAAACTGTTTGAAGATAGTTGGTATCTCAAGGTTATATCAACACTCCAGAGTGGGAAGTGGATAGAACCAAAGGTTGAGGGATATGTCCTTGAACCATATGGACTATTGAGATTTCAAGGGGGAATGTACATCCCTAAGGAAGGGGGCATGAGAAGAACCATCCTCGAAGAGTCACATAGAGAACTATATTGTGCCATCCTATAGTGAAGAAGATGTATGTAGACATGAAGAAACTCTTCTTTTGGGTGATAATGAAACATGACATAGTCTAGTTTGTTGCCAAATATCTTGAATGCCAATGGGCGAAGGTTGATCATCGCCATCCAGCAGGACTCCTACAACCACATGACATCCCTATGTCTAAATTGGAGGTCATTTCTATGGATTTTGTGATGGCTTTTCCACTCACTTCAAAGAGGCACAATGCTATATTGGTTTTAGTTGATAAATTAACCAAAGGTCACCATTTCATTGCAGAAAGAGACACTTATGATGTTACTGGCATAGCAAAAGTTTTTATAAGTGAAGTTATTCGACTACATGGGTTGCCCACAAAGATCACTTCTGATAGAGTCTCTATCATTACATATAGGTTTAGGAAAAAATTTCATTTAGTGTTGGTGATGCAGTTAAACATGAGCACTGCATATCATCCAGAAATTGATGGGCATACTAAAAGAGTGAATCGGGTTATGGAATACATGCTTAGAATGTACATCATGGATAAGCAGAATTAGTGGGAAAGGTACTTATCATTGGTAGAGTTTTCCTATAATAACAGTTACCACATTTCCATTGGAATGCCTCCTTATCAAGCTCTATATGGGAGGCCATGTACGATTCCATTGAGTTGGGAAAATTTGGAGGACCGAGTAATAGTTGGGCCAGAATTAGTTGAAGAAATGGAGGAATAGGTCAGTAAATTCGACCAAGGTTAAAGGAAGCACAAGATAGACAAAAGAGTTATGTCGATACACATAGGACTGATCGAAGTTATGAATTAGGAGACCAAGTTTTTATTCATATCTAACCTAAAAAAAGCACCATTCATTTTGGTAAAGGGACAAAGTTGTCACCTTAATTTATAGGACCCTTTAGGATCAAAGAGAAGATCGGACTATTTTCCTATCATCTTGTACTTCCACTCCATTTTCATAAAACTCATGATGTTTTACATGTGTCTATTTTACGACATTATGCTTCTGATGAATATGACAAACTGGATTATAGGGAATTGCAGGACTCAGATGTGGGAATCATAATGGTCGAACCATTACACGTATTGGACCGTAGGGTTCAACAACTCAGATGTCACATGGTGGACCAAGTTAAGGTCCAGCGGGACAAGTATACCCCTGGATCTACTACCTGGGAGGATGAAGAGACTGTACGTCATGACTACCCATCAATTTTTGAGCATATTTGATGCCCATTGTGACTTAGATAACTACCTATGCTAAGGCTCTAATTGTAATTCCATGTTATTTCATTTATGAACACTTTGTAATATCGATGCATTTTAGTTGGACAAATGAAACTACTTATATAAATCATTAGATAGATTAGGTATTTTTGATTGAAATATTTGATGTATGACCTAATGTACGACTTACTTGGCTACAATTTATTTAGTCTATGACTTATCATAATTATTGTTGTTTGATCTATGGCTTGAGTGGATATGATTTATCTAATGTAATATTTATTTCCAGTATGTTGAAATGAAATACAAAATTGACAAGTGGATACTAGACTTAATAGCATGGTGTTTATGATCACTTATACATATATATATATTTTGCTATTAATATGTATATGCATGAATGCGAACTAGCCTATAGATTGGAAAGAACTATACAACCATGATATACTCTTTCAATGGGGAATTTTGAGACATCAAATGAGGAATGGTATGATGTACATTGTTCTATTACATTTTTTATCTACTTGATATGCACTATTATGACATGGATAAAGTGTAAATGGTAGGTGATAAGGCTACTTGACTGGATTATTCGATGACAAGTATTCAACCATCACCGTAGTGTGGTCCATATTAGGGTGTTGACCTTGGTTTTGAGGAGGGGTAGAGGAATTTCCCACTGTGTAACCTCCAAACTTGGAATCATGGGAAGGCAGTGACGGACATGCTCCCCTGGATGTGTGATGACGATTGTCAGTTTCTTGCTTGGGGTAGTTAGGTTGATATGGTCAATGCTTCTGCCATATTGGTTTTATCAATGGTTAGATCGATATAGTCATTGCCATAGTATATTGCAGCAGAGGATGGATAGTGTGGGGGAAGAAGTAGGCTAGGAAGGATAGAGGGATATAGGTTAGTTGGAGACTCATTATGGGAACTGATATCATTGCTTAGCTTACTAAATTTAACTACTATGTCTCTCTCTATTTTTGTATGCCTTATTAACAAACTTCTTTTGAAATCCTTGTGTCTTTTTCACTTTAACTTTGGGATGAGTTTTTCTAAACGAGAGGTGTATGTAATTCCCTACTTGATCTTATCATGCTAATTCTGATTAATGTTTAATTAACCTAAAAATATTGACTTATAATTATTAAGTAATATTGGTATATACCTACACTTGTGAAACTGTAATTTTATTTTACTGATACGACTTTTATTATGTTATTATTCAATTCCCAAGGTGTCTTCTCAAATTTACTTTTGGATAGGATATGGTATCTTCCAATTTATTTCTAAATTAAATATCCATATTCCAAGGTGTATTCTAAAATTTTCTTTTGGATACGATATGGATTCTTTCAATTTATTTCTAAATTAAATATCCATATTCGAAAGTATCTTCTCAAATCTATTTTTGGATAAGACATGGTCTTCTCCAATTTATTTCTAAATTAAATATTCATATTATATTCCCAATGTGTCTTCTTAAATCTACTTTTGGAGAAGATATGGTCTTCTCCAATTTATTACTAAATTAAATATCCATATTTTATTCCTAAAGTGTCTTCTCAAATCTACTTTGGATAAGATATGTAAGAAAAGTCAAGGATATTAAAATAAAAGGATGAGGGGGTAGTCATGACATTAATGATAGTTGGTTGAGGTGGACGGGAGGAAGAGACATAAAAGAGGAGGAGGATGAGAGGAGAGGGGGAGGATCCTTTGTCTTCGTTTTAGCATTGGAGGATTTTATTATTAAGGAGGAATGTGGAGAAAGAGAAGGGAGAGAATGGAGAGAAAAATGATAGCATTCAAACTTGGATCTATTGGAAAGTGTTAATTTTAACTTGGACACACTATAGCTAGTTAGACTTGGGCTCGGAGGGCTAGGGAACCTTTGGAGGTTCTCTGGGCTAGGAATTCTTTCCTAGTTGGCTGGGAGGTAAATTCAGTCAGGTTGCCAAGAAGAACATCCCAACAGAGTCTGGAAAACTCCATCCAAGCTATTGGAACAAATATTTTTCCATTTGTTGATTACTTATGTAGATTGTTGCAATGAAAATTTAATATGTTGTAAATAAATTTTACTTGTATATTATCACTAGATAAATGTTGAGCTATAAATAGGTTATTTCCCTTCTTATTGTGTTTAGATTAAATAAATTTATTTTTAGTTAGAGGACCCTAGGTTGGATCCTCACACCTATAATTTCTTCTCATAAAGCTTCTAAATCTCAAGTTTTGGTAAGGGGAAGAGGTAGATAATAAAACAATAGAGGTTTTGGTAGAGGAAATTGAGATGGAAATGTGAGGCACAACCATGAAAGAGGAAGAGACGATATTTCGAAAATATTGGAAGAGGAAGAATATTTAGTAATTCGAATGGGAGATTCTCATAAAGGTGAGAAATGCAGTGTTCGATGCCATTTTTGTAAAAGATTAGAAATTCTACATTGGAATGTATAAAATAACATTATGATATGAAAAATGAAAATTTCATCAACAGGGGAGAAAATAAAAGTAGGAAAAAGGAAAATATATTTATTATTTGCAATGAAATATAAGAAATTAATAAAGATATTTGAGTGAAAATAAAGAAATGTTGTTTAGCACTAAAAAATTAGTAAAATTTAAATTCAAAATGGGAAATAACAACAAAGTACCCATCATGGTTAAAGGAAGAATCTTTGTTTGCACCCAACATGCTCACGATATCCAAATCCAAGATGTAATTTTTTTATAGAAATGTGAGTGGTAGTCAAATCACAAAATTAAAGATAAAAAATAGCAAATTGTTTCCTTAAACTATAAAGAATGAATTTTCACCTACATTCAAAATTGATATAAGGATGGATTTGTTGTATATAAGAAAATGGTAATCATAGTACCTTTGATTGAACAACATATTAAGACGGACAAGGGTTTCATATTTTGAAAACAACATAGAAATTATTTTCCTTTTTGTAAGTTGTGGAGAGCAAGAGCTCCACTTGAGTTGATTTATTTATATTTTTGTGCTTTTATATAATTCCTCTCTCTTGAAAAAGTCAGCCTTAAAATTAATATATTATTTTAGTAGAAAAGATTAGCCTATTTCTTAAAGTATAAATCCCATGGCTTTGTTATCTTCAAGAAATTGAAGGTATTAGTTGAAAAACAAAGTGGTCACTACATAAACACCCTAACAACTAACATAGAAGGAGAATATATATCAAATGAGTTTATGGAATTTTGCAAAGAACATGAAATAAAAAAAGTAATTAACAACAACGTATACACCACGACCAAATGGTGTGGAAGAGATAAATAATAGAATGATTAAAAAAAAAACAAGGAGCATCTTAAAGGATAAAGAGTTCTCAAATGAATTTTGGGGTGACAATGTAGAAACTATAATTTATTTGTAAATGCATCTCCCATGACAAGTGTTTATGAAATGAATTCATAAGAGGCATGGAGCAATAAAAATCCTAATGTTTAACAAATAAGAGTTTATAGTTGTGTAGAATTTCTAGATATATCCAAAGAAAGATAATAGAAATGCAATGATAAATGATAAAACCATATTTTTATTGGATATAGTAAGTAGTCAAAGGATAGTTACTATGTGTTGATAGTGCTGGACCCGCCAACATGTCAGGGGATCTCCCCAGTAAGAAGTCCCAAGTAGACCTCAGACTATCTAGAAGGAGTCCTAGTAGTGGATAGTAAAGTAATGCCTTGATTGCAGTAGTGCGCAGAGGTAAGTGTGATAACTTTTTCAGAAGCAAGTGTGTGACCTTGCAGCAAGTCAAGTGAGATTCATGGGGGTTCTAACACAAAAAGGGAAAAATGAAGTGTGTCCCTTAGAAGCCTGTAATAGTACGCAGCCTTAAAGGAACACATGAGTGGAATGACATCACAAGATGGAAAGCGGAATAGTCCACAAACCAAAGTGATGGGTTAAACCAACAACGTGTCTACAACAAAATTCATACAGTTACACACAAAATAGTTCATACACAAATGCGTAAATTAAATAACATACATTGCTAAAGCAACCAAAATAGTCCAACTACAATAACAACATATGCATGAAAATGTGTTGCTTTTGTTATATATTATTATGTTAAAGTTCCATCCATACATACACCATTGACAACCACTAGCCCCAATAGTGGAACATTACGGTCAACACCACCTTCTCCTCCAAAGAGATGTACTCACTCTATGTTATGGACAAGGCAAGGCTAGTCACAATACTCTCCAAGTCTCCTCTAAGTAGTGCCTAGCAAAAATATTGGCTCCCAAAAGCCTGTAATATGAGTTATGAGGTTCTATATGTAGCAAAGGATGGGGTGACCCTTCACATTCCCCTTTGACTCTTGGACTACCCTCATGACTCTTCACATTACATAGTCATTATTCACATTCCACTAGTGACACTTGGAATTCCACTTACAACATATTCACAATAATACAATTTTCCACATGTACCCATGTGAGATAAAATAGGCTAGAGACAACCTAACAAGACAAAACACTATAACTCTGAGGTTTGGGGAAAGACGACCTCACAAACCTCCACTTGATGTTTCTCAGCCATGTAGTGATTCCAAGCTTGGTATTGTGCTGTGATGTCCCCAAATTTCTTGATGTTTTCTTTTTGAAGGCAAACTCTTGCCTCCATGGCATCCAGGCATGTGATCTTGGAACCTATGTCTGTCTCATCTTGAAGCATGCACAACATTGTCTTGATTGTGGCTAGACTACCAATGTAATTTTGCATGTTGTTTGTGCTCAGTTGTAATTCACTACTGGTGGCCTCGCGCATCAACTTCTTCATGTACCTGTTGACCTCCAATCGAACTTGGTTCTTGTGCTTAGCTTTGGTGAGGGAACCTACATCTCTTCACTCTCTTCTTCAGCTGTTGTCATGCAGAAAGAGTTATTTTTGCGGACAAACCTAACCTCCCTAGGAGTCTAAGACTCTCTAGTGACAAACAAACCAAACAAGAGCAATCCTTCTCTAAACATGCATTATTCTATAAGAAACCAAGTGTTTTCCGATCTTACCTTAGGTCCAACGCTTGTTGTAGTAGTCCAGCGTTGCTGATCCAGATGAGCTCCTCCTTCACTTTAAGACCTGCATACACTAACAAAGCAAATGATTACATAAAACCTGAATATTTCATAAAACAAAGCATATTCATCACATAGACCAAGGAGTACATGAAATAATTCATTAACAACAAATCATTGAGAAGAATGGACTTATTTGTATTAAGGAAACAAAAAAAGAACCATTACAACCTGAGCCTTGGTGTTGTGCAAGCTCCTCCCAGGGTCCAACAAGAGATTTCCTCTACTTTGACAAGCTCACCCACTCCAAATATGGCAACAAGAAAGGATAGTGATCTCTCCTCACAAGTCAACAATGGAAGTCCTAATTCCAGCAGCATTTACCCTTTGGAATGTTCAGCTTTTAACCTCTCCTCCTCTGGCCCAATGCCTATATTTATAGTACTCTAGAGGAAGTTATTCAGTTCCAACATCAATGGGATACTCCCTCTTTTGGATGGGGTAGCTCCTCTCTTGATGGGATAAGTTCCTCTATCATAGGGATGCATGAACCATCTGGAGGCGCTCAATACACGTCAAACACTCTTCTAGAAGGCTCTAGAAGTGACCACAAGTAACTTTTTAAAGATGAAACTCGCGCCT
>APFE030802826.1:183644-227003 GCA_000404065.3 Pinus taeda
AAACATGTTTTTAAGTGACTTTCTCTCTTTTTTGAAGTTTGACATGAAGAGCAGAGGTATGAGGCTTGACAAGGAGGATAATATGACTATTGATGGAGCCATATTAACTACAGATAGTCATGGTGACAAATTTCAGTGTAACAGCTGCTGCCTACTCTATCTCATCAATATGTATTAGTGATGTTTTCTTTGTAATTTTGTCTTGAATTTTTTCTTATGGTCTCTTCTTCTGAGCTCCTATTCTTCCTTCGTATCATGTTCTTCTTGTTGCGATCTCATTTATGCTACCAACAAGCTCTTTATATCTCTCTTCCATCACTCTATTGTCTATGCCCTCCACTTCCTTTTGCTTCTGTTATCTAAGCTACCTACATGAAGATTTAATCCACTTTCTCTCTACAACTTTGTTCTTCCTCTGTTATGTCAGCAATTTCCTCTTTCTGTGATCCTGTATTGGATTGTTGCCTTCTACCACTACTGCTAGTCTTGTTGTCATGTCATCATTAACTCATTTTTTGTAAACAGTTAGGCATCTGCATATATTGGTAAGTAAACTAACACTTGCTCAACTAATTCGCTAGTACTAATTTTGGTGGTTGCTCTTGAAACAACTCCCTTTGGTTCCATGGTACAATGACTGTTGGAGAGAAACACTTTACAAGTGTGGTATCTATGGGGCATAAAGGACACTCATGGAAATCAAACATTAGCTCTTACAAATATAACTTTACAGCATGATCAAGTAGCAAATGTGGCATTTGCTGAGAGAAAATTAGTAAATTTTACTAGTAGTGGTGATTGACTGACTGTGGGAACTATGCACTATGTAGTCTCAATAGTTAGTGTGCAAGCTTGATGACTAGAACCACGCAATGCATAGTTTAGTCTGGGATAGGGCTTGGGAGAAACTACGCATTGTGAAGTCTTAGTTTCCAAGCTGGGATATTGGTTCCTAGAACTATGTAGCATGTAGTTGCAACTAGCACGGGATATGCTTTTCTCAATTCCTGACGCGAAGGGAGAGGCCTTGAGCTCAGAGATTGCGCAGTGCATGCAGTGAGGTATGCGATCCGTCCAAGGGGAGCCCAAACTTGTTCATGGGGAGCGTGTAAACAAGCATATCTGAAGCATGGTGTGATGTTAAGTTCATATATAACTAACTGTACATGTGTATATGTAAAACAAGTGAAACAATGGATCAAACTGAAGGAACACAAATCATGTGAACAAAGTGGTCACACGACAATTGTTGGTGTAAAAATGTGAAAGCTCATGTGAAACTTGGGTAAGGCAATGTATAACTTGAAACAACACTTCTAAAACTGAAAATAAGTTAAAAAGCCAATGGGCGTTCAACAAAATGAATGAAATAACACTCTCACAAGCTGAACAAGAAAAATCGATAGAAAAATTAGAAAAAGGCAATAAAAGCAAAAATCACCCCGAAAAGCGATGACAATGCTCTGAAGGCTCCTTCATATCTTAGGGGAGATAGAGCTTGAATGTATAAGTGAGTTCTAGAGGCATCCATTACAGAGATTTTAGAAAAATGTAGTTCATGACACGCATGCTTGAGATCAAGGACAACAATGACACTTGGAAGAAAATTCTAAAGATGGCAATGTGTCACCTTCAAGAAACTAATAATAGATCCATACTTCCTAACGATGCTTTTCCTCTTAGCTTCTTTCTTTTAAGTAAAAATACCATGCACTGGCTAGAAAGATTGTGTAGTTCAGCGAAGGACCAAGAAATTCTCTAGTGCATACATTGAGCAATTTCTGAGCACAGTAGGTTCTACACAATTTCGCGGTTGAGTAGCTATGGGCTACCTTTCAAGCTCTGTGCAGTTTCGTAGCTGAAGGCAGGTTGTCAATTGGGTCTCTACAATCTTGGAGTTGAAGGCTCACTTGCTATCTTGGACTACTATGCACAGTTTCCTAGCTGAAGACAGGTTTCCAACTAGGTTTGCGCAATTCTAGAGCTGAAGCTCATTGTTGGGTTGCACTGTGCATTTCTTGAGAGCAAGGCTAATTTCCCTCAAGGATTGTGTAGATAATCAATGTAGTGCTAGAAATGGTTTGCAACCAAGTTACGAGGAAAGCTTATAGTTAGACAACGAAACAAGTAAGCAAAGACAAGATGTAAAGTGAAATATAAAACTCAACTGAAAGCACAAGTACCTGGGTAGTGCAATACAAGCTGCTGAGACTTGTAGGGAGGATCCAGAAAAAAGATTAGGAAAAATTTTAGAGGGTGGTTGTAGCTACTATAACACTATGCTATCATAATATAAATGATTTAATACACATCAGTGATGTGGTGTTTCTTGAATATGAAGCATGAAATGATGAGCAAAAAATAAAAAATAATATGTCAGGGTATCAACACCTCCCATGGAGTTATCATATGGCTCACACGATATTACCAAAATGATACCTCAAAGCATTGGAATTCGACATGGAGGACAAGGTGTCACCTAAGTGACATCTCCATTAACATGTTCCCAAGTATCTCCATTAGGTACTCCTATCAAAAAAAGGGAAAATATAATCCATGGCCTTCAAGGTATCATGGAAACGATAGGTCAAGGAAATTAAGAAGCTTAAAAGTGATATATCAAACATCAAGGCATGACATTTATGATAATGAATTGGTGAATTTTGCTTTATTTTCTAAAGTAATCCTATTTACTTTAAGGATAGGGTAAAATAAAGAAAATGGTGTAATTCCATGGATGAAGAAAGTTAAGCAATTGAGATAAATAATATGTCAGAACAAGTAAACCTTGTAGCATGAAATTTTTTTTTTTTTTAATTGTGAAATTGGTATATAAAATCATGTATGATGTAGAAGGTAGAATTGAAAGACATAAAGCATGGATGTGGTCAAGAGTATAAACAATTACATGGAAGATATTATGATGAAACCTTTACTCCTATAGTAAGGATGGATACAATAAGATTTGTTGTAGATATAACAATTCAATAGAAATGGAAAGTCCATCATATGGATGTAAAGTCAATTTTTCTTATGAAATGTAAAATCAAGAAGTATATGTTGAGCACCCAAGTTTTGAAATTCTAGAGCTTGAGAAAAGAGAGTATAAATGGATGAATGCATTATATGGGTCCAAGAAAGCATTCATGATGTGGTATAGAAACATGACTCATAATTGTTGAAAAATGGTTTTAGTAAAAGCAATAGGATCCAACACTTTACATCAAATTCAACAATCAAGATATAGTGTTATTCAGATATTTTCTTAGTATTGAAGTTAAAAAAAAAAATGAAGGTATCTTCATATCTCAAGAAAAATATGAAAGGGATACCTTGAGGATATATAGGATGTTGAATATCAAGGTGTTGTAGCGGCTACAACTACCCTCCTAAATTTTACCTTAGCCTATTTTGGAGCCTCCCTACCAACCTTACACAACACTTTGTCTTGTTTCGTCAAGTACTCAAGCTTCAGTGTTTTCCTCGCACAAAGGCAGCCTGTTGATCACAGCCGATCCATTCCTCTCATAGGCTGCTTACTCGGACTTAGTCCAGCTATAGGCAGAGTAGCTTCCCTTCTAAAATTGCATATTTCTAGAGGGAAACCAACCTTCCCTCCAGGAATTGTGCAATCCTCTCTCACAACTTGCTGGGCTCCAGCATTGCACAATCCTGCCAACCAACCCTTCCAACAAGATTTGCGAAATGTTTCCTAGCAATTGGTTATTCAGCCTAGGATTTGCACAAATTTGGGCAACAGCTAGTTGCTCTACCTAGAAATTATGCAATCCCCTTGGTCAGTCAGCCTAGCTCCAAGCCAAGATTGTGTATTTTTCCCGAGAAGTTGAGCACTTGCATGCATGAACGGACCGGTTGACCAGTTCCACCCGGGACCGAGGAAACTTGACTTGCATGCATGCATGCCTTGATCTTCCTGGAATAGCAATAGATAACATGAAAAAGGCATCCCATGATTTAGGGAACTATTTTTAGCAGCCGGGGGTTACATGCAAAGTTGTTTTAGAAGTTTCCCTCCAAGTGTCACATTTTCCTAGATTTGTGGCATGCGCATCATGAGACCCAACTTATTTATTCAACACATTAGAACTCATTCATTCACATCGATATTGGAGCTCTGACATCCCACAACACATCTAGGACTGTTTGACACATCCGACTCAATTATTCACAGGTAAGTGGCCTCAACATATCTTTTCCAACATTTCTGTCATTTTTTTCGTATTTGCTTGTGTGAGTGTTGTTTTCTTGATTTCTTTGAACACCTGTTGTTGTTTACATATATTATAGCTTTTCCTAACTATGTTTCAATTTTCTTTGCTATCTCATTACTCTTGCATGCATGAAACTGTTTTGAACAGATGTTCGCCCAACCAGCGAACGATCTCACACACATGCATGCGACTATTTATTGAATCTTTCATTCATGTTTTGCATGCATTGTTTATCACTTATTCTATCACTTAGTGTCACCATGCATTTCATCGACTTACTTTCTTTCAATTTCCCGTCAGTGAGTCGGGCCAACATTGGTCTGATCTCTGCCTTCACCAATGCTACATTGCTTAATCTGGGGAAGGAAGGCTCACCTTCCTCTCTATATCTGTGCATTCTAGCCTAGAACTGGCCTGCTAGACTATTTTACATATTCCTAGAGGACAATGGCTTCTTGGCCCAAAAAATTGCGCAAATCTATCCTTCCCAGCTGGAATTGCGCATTATGCAATCCCAGCATCCAACTGCCCAACTGGATTGTGGATTTCACATATGCAGTAGCCATTCCAGCCTCCCAAACAACCTAGACTACCTTATGTGTAGTTTTAGCAGCCAGTCACTCAGCCTCCTAGTGAAATTTGTGCAATCTTGCTCACCCGTTTCCCAGGTATGTGTTGTGTCCTTCCACAAATTTGCTTTGTTTTCACTAACATATTCCTTCCCATGCATGCTGCTTGTTTCTATATCTTTCAGGTGTTCACATATTTCACTAGCTTCCAAGAGAACAGGATCTCAGAACACTAATGGTATGGTAGCTAGAGCAGTAGCTGATCAAATGTCCTCTAGTTTTCCGATCTATTAAGATACAAAGTTGTATCTATACAAGGACATCACATTGAAGTGGCAAGAGGTGAATGAAATATTCATAGGTACTTTTGGGGAAGACCTTGAAGGCTTTCAAGTGTACATGAACATTCATAAGTCCAGCTTGTACCGGATTTCATGCTACCCCACGTTCTCATGCACGGACATGATTCACCAGATCGTCTCTCACACTGACCCCGAGATAATGACATTGAGAAGTGTTAGTGGGACAAAGCTTGCAACCTTCTAGGCATGAGATTACGATGAGATGTATCAGATGATTGAGCCCATGACTTTCATGACTCCCCTGTTCAGCTTGTCCAACAACAGAGGCCACTCCAGAGACATTCTAAAGGATTTGGTAAAGGAGCCATCTCGTTTCAGGATGACCCCAAATCTGATCTATAAGATGACGATATTGAGGAAGTCATACCAATACTTGGTCATATTCACATGTTGACTAAGTGGCCAAGTGAGCACTTAGACCTTCCCTCAAAGTTGGTTGGTCACGCTGGACTAACTGGCTAGAGAAGGAAGACCATGCAACTAGTCCAACATACTAGCTCATTAGCTGAAGGAGCAAGTAACAAAGGCTTGGCGGTCACCTGAAGTCATGCATGTAGAGTTTTATATGTTCGCCTACATTCTAGATGGAGTTTGCACCCAACGTGAGTTCCCAGGCTTAGAGTGGGCATGGTCACTGGTGGAGACTATTGTGACCACGTATTTCAATTTATTGTCCAAGTCCAACTTCAGAGGAGTGATCATATGGGCGTCTGACCATCTTGTCACCCTAGTGTACAAGTTGATATTCGAACAAGATCCACCCTGCATGTCAGAGGAATAAATGAAGGCATTGTTAGGCATTTCGGATTGGTATGCCTCACTAGATGACACATTCATCCAAGTGTTCAGTGCGGAGAAGCCTCTGCATGTTCTACCAAATTTTGCGTTGGATGTGCTTGTCATGCAGGAAGTAGCGTATCATATCTCGGTAGGATTAATAGCTACGCTGTAACAGAAGAAAATGGCACCTTGGCCCACTCTTCCATTGTAGATTGGGTTGTATGAGATCCAGAGCATCAAGCAAGCAGATGTCGAAGCTAAACAGATGAAGAAGTACCCGTACGACCTCTAAAGCTTCAACCCATATGATCGACATTGCATTGTGAAGGATCACTACACGAGAGTTCAGTTCAATTAGATCCATTGGGCATGTCATTGGGCCAAGGAGTCATGGAGGTATTGCCTCAATTCCTCTAGACCCAATGACAAGGTCGGTTTCGCTGAAGAATGGTTAGCATAATAACATGAAGCAACATCATGGAGAACACTAATAGTAGCAGCAACAATAGAAGTAGCAGAACCAAGCATGCCTATGCATGACAAGGGGAAGATAAATATTGTTGACCACATGGAGGAGGAATAAAGCTAGAAGTTTCGAGCATATCCACTTGTAGAACAAGAAGCTATGGCTATTCAATAGAAGAGGCAGCAACACAACAAGCCAATCATGTGAAGGCAAAGGGATAAGAAGAGAATGGAAGAAGCAGAGAAGGAGTTGCATGAGCTGAGGGAGCAACTCTGGAAAGAACAAGAGTTGTGCCAACTGGAAAAGGAAGCGCAACAAAAGCATATTCAGCAGGGGCCGCATCATTTACAGATAGATGAAGCAGCACCCGTACAAGTAGTTGATTCTTCTAAACAGCTAGCATCAAGTGAATAGGGTGAACCCTCGTAGGGGCAAGACTTTGCTCAGGAGATAGAATAGGCTCTTGAACCGTTGGATGTAGACATGGGGTAGCAGGAGTTGGAATAGGACATTGACCTCATGCCTCACCAAAGAGAGGTCATCTCACCTTCTTCAATGCATCTAGATGATGAGAAAGTCTCAGATGACCAAGAAGTCACTAAGATCCTTAGTGGTCAATCGGAAGCAGAGATGCACAACATCTCCTTTAACGAATGTCATCACAGAGTTGTGCACTCTCAAAGAGTACCGACTCTAGAAGACCAAACATCCCCTATGCAATTTGAAGAGAAAGTGATCGTGACTAATGTGCACAAGCATCCAGTTCCATTGGTCGATGCTACTAGAGTGTATGCTGAAGCCACTAGCTCCAGTGTTCATTTTCTCATAGCTGAGAATGAGTGAATGGCAAAGGAACTACAGGTGGCCAAGCAGGAAGGTGACTTGGTTACAATGTCCACTCAAGCTGCACTGAAGAAGGCAATACTAGATGAAGTATTGTCCTTGGACATGATTATGCGAGCATTGTACTCTAGGTTTGGTACTGTGCATCAAGGAGTCATTCATCTCCATGGACGGTAGTAGCAATGTGCAAGAAGAATACACATCTTGAGGAACATACATATTGTTGTTGATAACATGCAAGCATGGATGATGAAGTACAAGGGAGACCTACTTCACTTGCCAAAGATGATGAAGGCTAATGTGGTTGAGCTGCAAGCAAATATCTGGAGTGAGGTACAGAACTAATATTAAGACTAATCACAACTCATCACTATCATACAAGATTCCCATGCATGAGTATTGGAAAGCATGGAGGTTATAGTGCACACTCATGTGATCCCATCACTTGGGTCCCTCACTCAGGTGAAGATCGAGAAGTAGGTCCAATAGGATCTTGACTCATACTTTGATGAGATAATGTGCATTGCCACTAGCTAGACTTGCCTATCAATGTAGACATCATGCGCAATTATGTTGTTGGTCTGGCCACACTAAAGGTAATGATATGCATGCTCACAGATGAGTTGGACAGAGGAGCCCAAGTAGTGTACCTAGATGTTATAGAGGCAAGGTTTAGGGTTCAGACATGTGTCATAGCAGAACACCCAGACTCTCTCAAGGACTACTAATCTTAGCATCAATATGTCACTGTTGATCAGCATGAGGATGTCAAGAAGTTGGACTTCTATGGTTGTCTAAGTCCAAATGATGTCTAGTTTGGCTTGTCCAAGCCATTGTTCACATGGTTACATGTGCATTGTAATGTTGAGTCATGTCAAGTGTAAGTCAAGTGTTAAGGGTGGATGTAACAGGCATAGAGTAGGTGAAGAGTCATGAGGGTAGTTGAATGGTCACAAAGGGGAATGTCAAGGGTCATCCCGCCCTTTGCTATAAATAGTCCCTCATAACTCATTGTAGAGGCTTTTGGTCATCCAAGCTTCTACTAAGACTATTTTGAAGAAGGCTTGGATAGTATTGTAATGCGCCTTGGCTTCTTCACTGCACGGAGCTAGTACATCTCTTTGGAGGAGCAAGTGGATGTGGTTGTAATGTTCCACCATTGGGGCTAGCAATTTTACGTGGATTTATTTTATGATTGTGACTTACACTTCTTTATATAATGAGAACCTGCACATTTTCATGCATATGTTGTTATTGTAGTTTGACTGCTCTGGTTGCTTTAATGATATGTGGTTTTTAACTTATATACTTGTGTATGAACTGATTCACATGCAATTATATGAATCTTGTTGTTAATGTGTTGCACATGTTGTTAATGTTGTCGCCGTCCATTTTGATTGCTCTGCTGGACATTAAATAGACCTTTCAGTTGAACCTTGCTATAATAACCATCACACTCATCTCGGACTGATCCGTGAGCATTGTACGTGTTATCTTACCTTCTATGATGTGACTTCCGCATCCAAGTGGACTAATCCAATAGAATTTGTGCATGTTCTTTGTGTTATGTGTTCCTAACCAAGTTGGGACTGCTCCCTTTCAACCTGGAACTCACCTTCACCTCCTTCCCCTTTCAAATTGTTGGAACCTCTCATACACCTTCCATGACTCACTGCATTAGTCACACCCTTGCTTTTGACAGAGTTATTCTACTTTCCTCTGTGTGACACCGTGGTCAAGGCATTACCTTATGACCCATTGTTGGGACCCCTACACCAAACTGTCTGAGGTCTAATTAGGACTTGTTACAGGGAGATCCCCTTGACATGTTGGTGGGTCGAGCACTGTCAACACAAGGTATCACAAACAACGACATCAATGAGTTTGGAGCTAAGCAAATATGATTTCACTAATAATGTGGATCCAACATTTTATAAAATTATGGTTGTAATTCTTATGTATTTAACAACAATAAGACTTGTGTCATCTATGTATTTAGTGTAGTCTCTAGGTTTATGAAGACTCCAAAATAAACACACTTGCGAGAAGGAAATATAAATTTAACTTATGGAAATACCACCAAAAACCATGTAATCTTGTATATTGTAGCATATAACATTGAGTTAGTTGGGTACATAGAAAGTGATTTGAGAGAAAATATAGATGATAAAAAGTGCATATTTAGATATGTGTTCTGAATTAGGTTAAGAGCTATCACATAATATTCAAAGAAACAACCCATTTTTTCACTTTCTGAAGGAGTAGAGTGATCCAGGTGGATGTTGGTGGCTACCCACCTATCCCATTTGGACCCCCACAACTGTCTCTTTCAGTTTCTCAATTTCCTAAATCGTAGCATAGTTTACTATTTTTAGTAGTTTTTTCGGGTCCTGAACTTCTCGATTTGTTTTGAGGCCCTTAATGAAGTTATTTGGGAAATTTGGGGGCAACATGGGTCCATGGACAGATGTTGCCCTTCCCAAAGTGGTAGTGCTCAGATAAATCTTTCTAACAAGCTATTATACGCATCAAACGGAGATCGTATGCCAAAGTTATGACCCAGGAAATTGATGTACCAATTTACCCAAACGGGGCCCACAATTTGGCGTTTCATCTTCTAGGTTTAGGTTTTGGGATGTTAAGGGTTTTCCATTGTTTCTCAATAATAAATAGGCCTTCAAGCCTCATTGTAACATAGTTCAAAGGCATGTAGTTGCCACATCTCTTCTCAGAGATAAGCTACCATCGCCCTAGCTGGTGTATTTCCATTTCTATTTGTACGCATATTTCAATATTTTACATTCATGAAATGAAGTATTATTTCTGCTGCATCTTTGTGTATATGGTTACCTCTATAATTTATTGCATTCCTGTTTAAATCTAGATCAATGGTGTCAGACAGGTCTTTTTTTTCTCTGTTTTTCTTTGCAAGTCCCCAATGAGGTCAGGATATTAGGAGTTAAGGCTTGAACTGGTCGAACCTTTGCAAGACTAGCCTCGCAAACCCCGATGGCCTCCCATGGCAGATGAGAAGAAAGATGAGGGGGTAGGAGACCCTATCAAAATCTTGCTTGAAGAAGCCCTCGAGTGGAAAAGGAACGTGATGATTGATAGCTTTGTGCAGATCCTTCAGCGGCTTCCAACAACTACTCTAGAAACACCACACCATTTAAGGTAAAAGTTAATTTTGAAATCCCCATCTTCGAGGGTCAAATAGAGGCAGATGTTGTAGATAAATGGTTAAATCTGCTAGATGAGTATTTTTCTGTTCATGAATTTTCAAGTTGGGAAAAGATTGTTTTCTCTCTTCTCAAAGTAGCCCCCCACGTCAAGGATTGGTGGGAAACCTACTGCGAGTAGAAGGATGAAAGCAGAAGATCACTATTTTCAGCCGCACCCACTTGGGATTCATTCTGGGATACCGTCAAGGAGCAGTACTAACCTGTCAAAAGCTATGAGGACAAATACATCAAATGGATCATGCTGTAGCAAGGATGAGACCAAGATGTGTCAGAGTTCACAAACATTTTTCATACCCTTTGCATATAGTTTGGTATCAAAGGTTCTGATCTGCATCTGGTACTCAAGTATCGTGGCTGCCTACACAAATACATCCAAGAAGAGATGGATTTCCTGAACATCTCCTCGCTTGGCACGACATACCGATACGCTGTCAAAATCGAGAAAAAGTTCAAACAGAAGAAGCGAGGCTTTGGATCTGCAAATTCGAAGCCCAAAGGATAAAGCCAAGGTGGGGTGACCGAAGACAACCCATCGAAGGCACAAGAAAATAACAACACCACAAAGCTGAAGAAGGACACAGGAAAGTGGTGTGAGTTCCACAAGAGTCCCACTCATAACACAAGTGAGTGTCGAACCAAGCAGTCGCTGGTGGTCGAGTTGAAGGCTTCCAAATCAGATGCATGTTTTGACCTTCAATCAGAACCTAACAAGGGCAATGGCAAAGGGAAGCAGATCATTGATGTAGAGCCCAACGTCATTGTTGCCACAACCAAGATCTAGAAGAATGAGCTCGAAGACCTAGAGGAGGGGGAGCGTCTTTTCCACTCGCAGATGTGGGTGAAGGGTTCACCACTGCAAATCATTGTCGACAGTGGCAGCCAAAAGAACCTTGTTTCAGCAGAGGTCGTGAAGTAGTTGGGCCTACCGACTACACCACACCCGCAGCCGTACACTATCAGGTGGCTTCATGAAGGACGAGATCTCAAAGTTCACCAGTAGTGCCGCCTTCCCTACAGCATCAAGTTGTTCACAGACGAGGTATTATGTGATGTTACACCTCTAGATGTTTGTGATGTACTGTTAGGCCAGCCATACTTGTGGAGGTGACATGCTGTGTATGAGTCAAGGCCTCGCGCTGTCATTATTTCTTTGGATAATTCATTATACAAGATACCGGAGGTAGCCCCACCTACTACCACCTCTTTGATCACTGCCAAGAAAGGCAGCAAGCTCATCTCCTAGACTAGGAAATTCATTTTCTGTCTGGTTCACTCCCAATGTAAGGGGAAGATCATTGCTATATCGATGACCCCCACAAAGGGTTCCTCCATGTAGCAGCAGCAACAAAGGGATATAGTCATGACAGAACATAGGAACAACTTCTCCTCAAGGGTACCACACAAGTTTTAGGTGGGCGAGAAAGTTTGGTTACATCTTTAGAGAGAACGCCTTACCAGAACCCATTAGAAACTCAGACCACTTTGACATGGTCCTTACACTAGTACCAAGGCTACGGGCAACAATGCTTTGAAGCAAAAAATTCCTCCATTCCTTCACTTGCACTGAGCGTTCAATGTGGATCGTCATTGACCATGCTTCGCACCATTTTTGGACACATCAGAGATTGTAGAACAACTCACCAGAGACCCAGCTTAACAGAAGCTTCCTCATCTTAGGGAGGAATGCAATGCAATGGGGACCATTTCTTCCTAAGGGGGGAGGAATGATCTAGGTGGATGTTGGTGGCCACCCACCTATCCTATTTGGACCCCCATAACTGTCTCTTTTAGTTTTTCAGTTTCCTAAATTGTAGAACAATTTACTATTTTTAGCAGTTTTTTGGGTCCTGAACTTCTGGAGCCATTTTGAGGCCCTAAACGACATTTTTTGGGAAATCTAGGGGAAAATGGGTCCATGGACCAATGTTTCTCTTCCCAAAGTGGTAGTGCTCAAAGATATCTTTCTAAAAAGCTATTGTATGCATCAAACAGAGATCGTATGCCAGAGTTATGACCCCGGGAAATTGATGTACCAATTTGCCTAAACGGGGCCCACAATTTGGCGTTTCATCTTCTAGGGTTAGGTTTTGGGATGTTAAGAGTTTTCCGTTGTTTCTCAACAATAAATAGGCCTTCGAGCCTCATTGTAACATAGTTTAGAGGCATGTAGTCGCCACATCTCTTCTCAGAGATAAGCTACCATCGCCCTAGCTGGTGTATTTCCATTTCTGTTTGTAAGCATATTTCAGTATTTTACATTAATGAAATGAAGTATTATTTCCACAACATCTTTGTGTATATGGTTGCCTCTATAATTTATTGTGTTCCTGTTTGAATCCGGATCATAGAGTATGTGGGAACAAATGCAATAGTTGTTCAAGATATATGGTTAAGAAGGATACAATTAGATTTGAATTAAAAGAAACAAGAGGGAGAAAAAATATTTCTCATAACCAATCCTCTATATGTCTCTCAAACAATCAATATTTTATAGATTCAACAAACACATTGCCTTAAGATACCATTTCACAAGGGAATTGTTTAAGGCATGAGAAATAAAGTTGTAACTTTACAAGTTAGAGGAGAAACTTGCAGACATATTCACATAATTATTATCAAAGGATAATTTTGAGCAACTAAGAGAATATTGGGAATGATTGATTTCAACAAACTCTTGAATGATACCATAGATATCACTTCAGTCTTGTAACCCTAAAGTTTCTTTGTAACCATACCTCATGAGATTACCATTAGTTTAGAGAATTCAAGCTGAAGGGGGAGTGCTAAAAATGAACATGATGTTAAGTATGAAATACATGCCCTATATTCACCTATGCAACAACTAGGCAACTTCTCTTTCCTTTCACTCATCTAACAAATGAGTAGTTTTTGGCCTATTTCTTAAATTTCAACCATGTACAACTATTAGACCTCACAAATATATTTTAGCTAGTCAACAAAAATTTAATACATATTTTAATTTGATAAATAAATTAAAATTTTATTTATTTAATGTTTTCATATATCCACTAAAATTTCTTTAATTTGTTTATTTAATATTTCTATTCAAATTTTAGTATTATTAATGTATTGTGCTTCAAAATATTACTTATCAACTCTACACATTCCACCTTTGCATAATAAATAGTTTGCAATACTATGTATCATGACATTTTCCTAACCACGTGTCGTGTTGATGGATTCTCCTTGAATGGTAGGTGTACTGACATTCTATTCCCATCGTTGGGAAATCCTCCCACCCCAAAGGAGGAGCCAAATGCCTTATGAAAAGGTGTTGATGTCTTACACACATTTTGAAGCAACCTCATGGTGGATTTCATGATGATCTCTCTGGGCACTTTACCATTGATCATTATGTCACCCTTAGAACATTGATAGAGAAAATTTCGGACAAAAAAGGTGACACAACCTATTTTTTTTTTTTGTGGAATTTATGAAATCCTTTAACAGTAGTGCCTAGAGAAAAACTATGAAACAAAATGGAAGAGTTGTGTATCCCAGAAGAATAGAGAGTGGCAATTCCTAAACTTTATGAGAGGGTTAGAGCTAAAATCATAACAGAACAAGTGAAGGAACTTTTGAATGTTTTGGTAGTTATATTGGAGTTAAACATGGATGTCCTATGTCCCCACTTCATTTGATTTATACATTGATAGGCCGAAAGCTTGGTTAAGCAAAGAAAATGGAGAGGGTACCCATTTAGTAGGCTATGTGGTTAAGATAATTTTATAATTGGATGATCATAGTCTAATTTCAAAAATAGAGCAACGATTAAGAGAATACTTAGGGGGATTAAAACACTTTTCTCAAGAGGTGAGGATGCAAGTGAACATTTCCAAGACCAAAATTATGATATTCTCCTTAAATAGAAAAGACAAACCGATCCCCTTTCTTTTTGAAGGAAGAACATTGGAGATAGTAAAAGAATAAAAATAAATTGTGATTGACTTCCAATATAAAGTTAGTTGAGAAACTTGTAAGGTGAAGAGGATATAGGGAGGATGGAAAACCTCATACTTACTCCAAGAAGGGTTCACAAGAGCTGAAATTTTGGGTTGGAAAAGCTAAGAAACCATTTTGGTTTGCTGGTTACGTCAATTGTTCTACATTGTTGTGAAGTAGGAGGAAGCAGAAAGTCAACTTGTAATTTGAGACAACTAGAAATAATCTAGAAGTAACTAATTACTAGCAATCTCAAAGTTAAATCCACAATGCAATATGAAATTCTTTTAGTTGAAGTACATACTATTCCATTGGAGGTGACAATGATAATTAGGTTAATAAGCTATTTAAAGAATGTTGAAAACATGGATAACCAAAGATGGCCCAAGATAGCTATGGATGAGGACTTACACTGCAAGAAGAAAACATGGACGAAGATAAACAAAATGTGGTTGAGTAAACATAGTGTTATCACTCAGAATGTTTCCCTAGAAGTTCCCAGAAGAGGGAAAGGACTGAGGTAACCACAAGCCAACTTTTAAGCATATGCTCTAGCCAACCTATGGCTCAGAGAGGGCTCTCTCTATATGATTTAGCTTTATTGTTGGGATTTTATGCTAATTCTGAAGGTTCAGGGGGTTTTGATTTGTATTAAAGGTTGGATGGTGGAATCCTTAAAATAGATGGATAGAATGATGTATTGGGACCATTGGGCTATGGAGTCAAAGAAGGACAACAGAAATAGAATTAACTCACTAAAGGGAGTGTTCAAAAGGCAAGCTAGTAGAGTAAAGTGAAGGTCTTTGGGCCAGATGGGTGAAATGATCTTAACCAGGGTGAGAGAGCACTTAAGAATTCTCAGACTGGGATTAAAATGAGGAATAGAGGATAATCATGACCAAAGGGCAATTAAGAATCCTTTGCTATAGATTACATAGGAACTACCTAAACTAAGGAGCAATCAAGAATTCCTTAACTTAGATAATTAACAGAAACCATTAAAATGCATGATAGTTAAAACAGAGTGCAATGAAGCAAATTCTGAGATATCATTCCATATTATAGCATTAAAATTTCAGATACATTAAAGACTGAGGAATTTTTTTTAAAGAGAGATAACAATAGAAGAGAAAATACTTGTCTACACTTCACTCTACACACGAATCCTGTGAAATGTCTTGTCTTTATTCATTAATCCAGCTTGTTGGTCCAAATGGTGATACAATAACTTATAGTATTTTGATAAAAAATGTCTATAGAAATGTCTAAGAATCCACCCTACATACCTCGAATGGTGAAGTACTTATACAAAATTTACAAAATATATAAAAACAAACTTGAGATTTTATCTAGGAAATACAAAATATCTTCTTGCAGGAAGATAGAGACAACTATCGAATTGTTTCATGTTGTCCCTTTTATTGTGGTACTTCTAGCTTTTACAATTGGCTTTGTATCCCTTTATGCTGGCTTGCTGTTGTGGTATTTTATGCTAGAATATTCTTTAACTTATACTTCCTCCTGATACTCTTTGACCCTAATTCTCTTTAACCATGCTGACTTGTTTTCATCTGTTTACCTGCTTGTTCTACTTTTATTGTGCAATAAATTTTGGTGTACATTTCTTGCAGTAAATCAGTCATCTTTTCCCACCATTCTGCATCAGGTAACTTGAAATTCATCATCTGCCTATATATCTCATTGGCCTCAGTATACTTGGAAAAATTGGGTTTAATGGTGAACAAGTGTTTTATCTCATGCGGGAGAAAAAACAAGTTCTCAAACGTATTATACAAAACTTTGCCTGTTCGCAGTGATTTTATAGATGAAGTGCTAGATTGTTCTTTAGCCAAATTCCTAAGTCTATTATCATAGTCCATTTGTGTCATAAGTTTGTCATTAATGACCAATCGACTGGGTAATCCTTTCTCCCTCAAAATTTGGAGTTTGGCCATGAATCATTAAATGGTTACCTGCACGTTGTGGCACTTTTCCTCTAAGTTCAGCATTAGGTTTCTTTTGGAAAGGACCTTCCTTATTTCCAAAATGGTTTTGGCCTTGTCTTCTTTAATTAGCTCCTAAAGCTCATATCTGTTTTTGTTGTTAAGGAAGTGGATCAGTCTATTGGCACACTCAGGCATGCCATCCAATTCCTCCTTGACTTTCTGAATAGCTACTGTACCTATCTTTATCAGTTCTATTTGCTCAAAAATAACTTGAATAGATGGCCAAATATCCTTAATGGAGTCAATGATATTGGCCCATAACAGTTCCTTGGCTTGTCCTAGGGGTTTCTCCAATGTCAAATCTTTCTCCATAGCTTTGACTCTTTCACTCATTCTGTTGGCCTTCTGTGCCTCTTACTTTTGCATAATTTGGGCAAGTTTGTAGTCAGTCTCTAAACCTTCCACCTTTTCCTTCATTCTATTCATTTGTGTAGCCTGAATTGACATCTCTTCAGTCTATTCAACTGCTCAATAGCTTTTATAACTTTGGGATCATGTCCCAACTCAATTGGAAGACTTAATCCTCATACCCTTGGCCTGTGAGAAGGCCTTCTCCAACTAAAACTGTGCCAAGATGTTGTTCAATGAGTTTTGTAACTGATGGGAAACTATGGCTTTACCTATAAAGGTGGAGTATATCATCTCTCCATCCTATTGATGCAGTTCTATCTGGTCTATGGGATGAATATCCCTCACAAATACTTCGAAGTCAACCCTCTTGAAATCTGAAGATGTCTTGGGCTACTGTGTTGTAGGTTTGATAAAGGACATTTGAAATTTTCCCTCCTTGATGTCAAAAGTTGACACCAGTCTTGTTTGATTTGTGGGAGTGAGTTTTAGATATTGTGCATAAGTCTGAGCTTTGAGTTTCGCATTCCTCATTTTCATTTCTTTATACATTTCCTTTATGTCTTGGTCCTTGTCAGCAGGCCTACTGAACGAAGACACTTCCACACTAAACTGCCTTTCCAACATCTGAGTCTGTGGTGTTGATGGCTCTTGTATATCTCCCGATGGAGTTGTGGGCCTGCTTTTGTTTCCTCTGTGTTGGTTACTTGTGTTGATCCTTCTGTATATTCCTGTTCAGAGGTAGGATTGAGCCTTTACCTCTTACTATGACTTGTTTCCTACTGCAGACTATAGGTGTCCATTCTTGAAGTGGAAGCTCCCTGTCTATTTCTTTTTGGATTTTTCTCCTCGTTCTGAGGAGTCTGCATGATAGGAGGGATACTCATGGTGGCTTCTTGTTGTCTTGGCACCTACAGAAATGAGCTCTCATCAAGATCAATCAAGGTATTCTCAATGTCTACCTTTGTATTATCTCTATGTATAAGAGTGTTCTCCACCCACTAAGATTAATTGGCATAGGCTTCTATTTCACGTATGGGGTGATGAATGTAAGGCCCCAATTTGGCCTTTTCCCCAAGTTTGGTCATGAATCCCTGAGGGTCATATCTCCACATCAAACTTTGTTGGAATTTCATTTGCTACAAAATTTGGTTTGCTTCCTTCCATTGGGTTGTCTGCAGCATCTTCTAGGGTGAATTTAGAATTGTGCTGGTCAATTTGGCATTTGCTGGGGTGCAGAGGTTTTTCTTAGTTTTGCAGTGAAAGTGAGTGAAAAGAGAGAAAATAGGGCTTTTCGACCTTTTATAGAAAAAATGGCTTTTTGGCAGGTTCATTTACAAATGAACAATTGGCGGTTTATTCAGTTAGGTGGGGAAGCGGTATTGGAGGGCCATTGCACCACTTTTGTGGCACGGGCGGTATTTGGGAGGGGTCACCTGATGTGCTTTAGAGCATGACACATAGAATTCAGGGGATCAGGGAAGACTGCCTTATTGGGCGGGTAAAGGTAGGCGATCAGGTTTAGCTTATATGGATGTAGGCCGTCGAATGAAAAGGATGTTGATCGAACTATGGTTAGGCAAGGGAAACACACGGGTGATAAAGCGCAGGTTTAGGGGAGGGGCCCAGCATTTAAAAATTGGTGGTATGGGTTTGATTAGGATTTTAATCATTGGGTTGAAAGTTTAATGGTGGAGTTTAATTATGTGGGTGAAGGTCGATGGTTGGGTGAGACTGGTATGACTATGGACTGTAGGATTTGGGCATGACTGATCGGACGATGGTTGGGTGAGGGAATAGCTTAGATGAAGTGTATGAAGAGTTTAGGGAGGTCTGACTCTTTAATCACAAGTGATTTGTGATTTATTTACGGTTAATGGGGGGATTTATATGTTTTGTAGGGATAAGGGGTAATTGTATAGCTTTTAGTAAAACTAAGGGTTGGGGGTATTTACATAAGGGAATTAATTCACAACGGGATAATGGGATTTCAGGGAATTAATTCAATAAAAGTTAGAAATTAATATGAAATATAAAGGGTGGAGTGGGTGCTTTCTAAGTAAAAAGGTGGAATGTCACGTTTGTAAGCTTTCCATACCTCAAACTAGGGTAAAGTTTTTTTTGTGGGTTTTTGAGTGAAAATGGATTTACTTGGGGGTTTCCACTTTTCCTAGGTAAATGGTGTCAACCATAAGAAAGTGGGGTTTTGTTAGGGAGATGAGGGGAAATGAAGGGAGATGACTTTTTTGATGAACGAGATTCTAGCACTTATGCCCATAAGTCATTAAGCTGAGGGTCTGGTCCCTCCAAATGTCAGAGAAATGCTTTGAGCCTCTTTGACTTAAAAGATTTGAGTACTTATAACTTATTTGTGGGAAATTAGTATGTAGAGGGGTGAAATGATTGAGGGGATGTTAAATAAACCAAGTTGTAAACCATTGTCCTTTCTTCATTTACGGCTTATGCACATTTGAAGGATGCATTTAGAACATGACATAAGTGCTTTTCTGTAATCACATGATATTTCTGCAACCTTTCTTCTACTTACCCATATACTCACTCTACCATTTCTTCTTCATTTTATTTGGGGTGCATTTAGGATAGAAAACCCTTATCAATTATTTTTTTTACAAAGAAAATTATCTCATTCTAACCATATATCCTCCAAGGGCTCAGATTACGCTGATGAGCTCCTTTTATTTTCTCTACCTATCTAATGATCTGCCAAGGTTAAACTGTTTGGTCAGATTTTATTCTCTAACTATAAACATAAAATTCAAAGCATGGTATAATCAAGATTAAATAGTTTGATTACCATGGATTGTGGCATGAATAACAAGCTGCACACAATCATTATTATGCATAAAAGTAAATAGTAGTGGCATTTTGACTTGCACACTTTCATGGTCTCTTTTGTTTTCTGTGGTTCATATATTTTCATTTTTTGACCTTTTCTTATTCTTGTTTGTCCTTCGATTATTGTTTTAGGACATACCCTCTTTACATTTTTTTATTTTTTAATATGGAAAACATTTGCAAAAAGCAAAGGTATGTACAATATTACAAGGCTTAACCCTAGTCATTCAAAATTATGACTCCTATTGGTATAGGAACCTAACAGTGGCTCCACTTGGGGATGGCATTTTCTAGTAGAATGTCAAGAACTTTCTAGACCAGTAGCTGCTAGTTTGTTGCTGATGTTAGCTTGTAAAGTGTTCTTCCATGCATCTGCATTATTGATACTTATGACAGTAAACCTTTAAATCTTAGGGTCTTGTCTTCGAGCTTCAACTTCAAAAATCACCATCCAATCCAAACTAGACTTTTGAAAATAGAATATGTACAAATGGGAAATGAAAATTAGTAACTTAGCTCAAAGTAGTGTTTAAGCATTCGACCATTCACTGTCCCATCTTCTGCTTCTGTACCATCAAGTTCTCTTAGGAAGAAAGCAATATTTCCTCTATAAGCATAGATGAAATAGGGACCTTTCCATAGGAAATCAAATTTCCCATGTTTACCTTTGTCTTCCCTCCTTGAATCCCACTTGAGCACCTTGTCACCAAGGTATAAATCTTCAACCTTGGTTCTCTTATCAAAAATCATTTTAACCCTTTCCAGCACAACTTGTGACTTAATGTAGACCTCTTCTTTGGTTTGTTGATTATTAATAGTTTGGTTGATTCTTCTTTGGATAATATTGGGTTCAACCTACAATTCTCGAAGTATATTCATTACTAGTACTCCCAAAGAGGATGGAAAGACAACTTCCATCCCATAAAATAGTTGATAGGGAGAAGTACCAATTGATTTCTTAGTAGCTAATCTGTCTACCCATAAGGCATTGACTAGATTTTTATTCCAAGTTTTCTTATTGTCCTCTAGTAACTTCTTGATGATGTTTACCAGGCTTTTGTTTGAGGATTCTGCCAGTCCATTTCCTTAAGAATAATAGGCTGTAGAACAGCCCAGGGTGCTACGGTACTTATTGCGGAAATCTATCATTCTTTTGGATTTAAAGGTTGCTGCATTATCAATAATGAGCTTAGTTGGACATCCAAATCTTGATAGAATATCGGTTTCAAGGAAGGTTATGATAACGGTGTCTGTGGCTTGCCTTGAAGGTATGGACTCTATCCATTTTGCGAAGTAGTCTATGGCTATGAGGATCCATTTGTGTTGGGCAGAGGAGGGTGGGTAAATTTCACTAATGAAGTCTAAACCCCATTGTTGAAAAGGTATTTCAGAAGAGATTAGCTTGAGGGGTAAAGGTAAAAGCTTTTTCTTCACTCAATAATTTGACATTTGTGACAGGAGGTCACATATTTCTTGACATTAGAAAACAAGGTAGGCCAGTAGAAACCAGCTCTAAGGATTTTATCTGCAGTGGTCTTCTAGTAAAGGTGTCCTCCACAGTCACTTGCATGAAACTCTTGTAAAACTCTGTCATATTCACCTTTTAATAAGCAATTAAGAAGAATACCTTCATGATCTCTCCAAAACAAAGCATTGTCTAATATACAAAATTTCAAGGATTTCATCTTTAAAACCTGCTTTTAGTCCTAGATAATTCAGGAGGAGCTTGTCAGTTCTGTAAAACATAAATAATATCAGCATACCAAGGTCATTCAATAAAGGCCTGGCTGATTAGTGGAGTCACCATATCCTCTCCATCATCTATTGTAGTAATAAAGTTTATATCCAAGGCCTGACAGTTCGATTCAGCCATGAGGTTCGCCAAACCTTGGCCCTTGATTAACTTAGTAGGTTTGATTTCTATATCATACTCTAAAATAGTAGCAATCCATTTTCCCCTCTTTCCATTAGGACCATCCTGAGTTAGGATGTCTTTGACCATTGAATTTGGAACATAGGCTACTATATGAGAATATAAAATGTATACCCTAAAATCCTTAATGGCTTTGACTAAAGACAATGCTTTCTTTTCCATTATATTGTATTTTAAGGGGGCATCTCTCAGGGCTTTGCTAAAGAAAGCAATGGGTTTTTCATAGCCCTGGTCATTTTTCTGCAGTAAAACTGTAGCTATTGTGTGCTCAGAAGCAAAGGAAAACAAGATGAAATCTCTGTCAACTTTATTACTGATTAACTCGTGTTTTAGTTAAGGTCAGTTTAATGTCTTCAAAGGATTTTTTAGCCTTGACATTCCATTTTATGGTCTGATATTTTTTCAGAATATTGTTGACTAATCTAGTTATTTCTGTTAGATTAGATATAAATCTTCTAAGAAAGTTAATTTTTCCTAAAAAAGCTTGTAACTCTCTAATGTTCCTTGGGTGTTGTATCTGCAAGATGGCGTCTATTGTCGCAGGGTCTATTTTTATACCATCTTTTGAAATTATGTGACCTAACAACTTTCCTTCCTCTAACCCAGACAAAGACTTCTTGGGGTTTAAGGAGATTCCAAATTTCCTGCATTTAATAAAAACTTGTCTTAGATGATCCAAATGTTGATTGTTAGATTTTGAAAAAACAATAATATCATCTAGATATATCACAAGGAAATCATGAATTTCTTTTGTGAATGTTATATCCATAGCCCTATGAAAAGTGGCTCCTGCATTCATTAACCCAAAAGGAATTTTCACATACATAAACATGCCACAACGAGTAGTGAAGACAGTCTTAGGTTGGTCATATGAATGAACCAAGATTGGATTGTAACTAGAAAACCCATCCAACAATGAGATTCTAGATGATCCAACTACCCTTTGTAAAATGTGATCCATTATGGGGAGAGGGTAATTTTATTTTAGTGACACTTTGTTGAGGTTCCTGAGATCCACACAGAGTCTGATCTCAACATTTTTCTTCCTAGTTGGCACCAAGTTTGAGACCTAATCAGAAAACCTGATTGGTTCAATTATTTTGGCATCATACATCCTCTAAATTTCTTCTTCAATTGAAGGTAATAAGACATGATTTATCCTCCTAAGTTTTTCTCTAAAATGGTTTTTGATTTTCTTTAATAAGAATTGTGTGCTAGATGATGTTGATGTCATAGGATTTGAGGTCCTCATAACTCCAAGCAAAAACATCATGAAATTCTTTCAACAACTCAATGTATTTTACTTTTTCAGTGGGAGGTAATGATTTTGAAAGTTTGATCAGTTTAGGATTTTCACTGGTGCCTATATTAGATTCCTCTATATCATACCTTACTGGTTTCATTTTAGGTTTTCTAGGAACATCATTTGAATGTAAATATTCCAGAGGGGTTAGTCCTTTTGGTAAGAAGATATCCTTGAGATTAATTACTTCTGTCTCTTCACTGATTATTTCATCAATCTCAATTTGCTCTAAGTTATCTACATCTGATTTAGTAAATTTAGTTGGGTTAAATCTATCTAATTCATCACCTTCTATCTCATTTATCACTAACTCATCCTTAGAGTCAAGATCTATGGATGTATTAGTATCTATATTGTTATTTACAAACTCTTCTTCTGAAAGTAAAAAGTTATTTATCTGTTTGTCATTAGAAAATATTTTCCAATTCTTCAAATTATCTGGAATTGCAGGTCTGTGCCTAACTTCAACAGTGTATTGATGGTTAGGTTGGAAGGGTAATTTGCAAGTGTTGTCAAACATTGCTAAACTATGGGCTTGCATATTGTGTTTTCTGGGGATTACGGCAAGTTTTGTTTCCAAGAAAGTGTTAAGTATTTCTATAGTAGTTCCTATATAACAACTTAATATAGGGTCCTTTGTCATATATACAACATCTATTTGTTTTATAATTAGTTCAGAGTCTCCCATGACAGGAACTCTTTTAGCTCCTAGATTCCTAACTAACTTAAGACCTAAAATTAAAGCTTCATACTCGACCATATTATTGGTACATTTAAAATTTAATCTATATGCGTGGCCTTCTGAGTGATTATTTTCCAAATTATATATCCACACTCCTACTCCTGCTCCAAACTTATTGGTTGACCCATCAAATTCAAGATGCCATAATATCTCAAGCTCATACTTTTCACTATTTGGTACAACAAACTTTTTATCACATACAATAGTTTGTCCATCTTGTTCATTGAAAAATTCTGAAGTTTGGTTAGTTTCATTTTGTGTAGAAATCACAATTTCTTTTGGTTCTATATTAATACTATCTGAATTTTGCTCTTGTGTCTGATCAACATTATACAGGATAAAATAATCAATGTCTAAGTGTATGGAGTAGATGGGAAAGTTTTGAGGCCGATCCTGGCTACTTACCATGTATTTCATTAAGGCTTGTCGGTATAGTTTCTTAGGTTGTCCAAAAACAAAGATTGTTGCATATGACATATCTAGCTGTAAGGATCCCTGAAGTTTGGCTCTCCATGATCTGGATAACAACATGCCATTCTTTGGTGGGATGTCAGCAACTACAATATCCATAAGGATGCTTTTGGTGGGATATTGGAATAAGGTAACACACAAATCTTTAATCAATCCTAGACACTTTACTTGACTGGGGTCAAATGAGAATAAGTCTTTATAAGGCCTTGTAATGTCTAGGTTTAATTTCCTTATCACTGATTTAGGCATTAAGTAGTGAGAGGCCCTAGAATCCAACATTGCATTGTGTAGAATTTTATCATAGATGCTAAGGCTGATGTAAAAAGGTGGAACTCCTCCTTCTAATGGCTTTCCATTCACATCTAGGCAAAATATGAGTTCTGGATGGTCATCAAACAAGCTGACAAAATCCTCATTTTTAGCAATATTTAAAGTCTGGTTTATCTGTGATTTGTAAGTTTCATTCTTGATTAGTTGTATTGAAGGAATTGAAATCTTTAGCTTCGCTATCTCTGCTCCCAAATTTAATGGTAATGAAACTTTTTCTGTTTGAAGGTTTTGGATTTTTAAAGCAGGGATCTGAGTAGACTTATCTTCCTTTCCTTTATTGGGGATCTCCTTATGTGAATTCTCAGATCTGTTGTTTTGAATTTTGTCCATTGGTTCGTTAGGTGGAATTAAGGTGGATGGTTGATCAATAGAAGGTTGATCAGAGGTTATATCTACAATGGTGGGACCAGAAGGATTTGGGTTCTACCTATGAAGAATTTGGAGGATCTTTGGAACATGGGCTTGTTTTAATTTCTTAGGTTTATTTTGTATTGTTTTCTTGGTTTGGTCAAGAACATCATCATTATTTCTACTTCTTAGATTACACTGTTTATGTACTTCAAAAATGGAAGAATCATATCCCTGTTTGTAATCAAATGACTCTCCATACTGGATCTGTAGTTGCTGTAACATATGCAATTCCTACTCATCTTGGTTGAGAAAATCAGTTTCCTCATCATTTATTCCCATTAAGTTAATTTGTGTGTCTTGTTCTGGGTCTTCAGGATGGGACGTTTCTGCATAATGTTCTTGAAAAGGATGCCTAATTTTTTGATCCGGTCCATTTTTCCCAATGTTTTGATTTTGACTTTTTCTAAAACTTGGGTTTCTAACTGGAGGTGCTTGTTCCTTATCCCATTGGGGTTTCCTTTCTATTTTTTTTATTCTATCCATTAGTATTTCCATACTTTTGGCTAAACTATTTATTTTAATGTCAGATGCTCAAGCTTCGTTCTTAGCAGTTCCTCTTTTTTCATTTCTAACTCTAGCCCCTTTAGCTAACAAATTAGCTTCAACACTAATAGCTACACTTTGCATTTCTTCTAATGTTGGGGGGCTTCTTTCCCTAAGTTAGTATGCCATATCTGTCTCAAAACCATCAGGGAACTTTATTAATACTAAGTTAGGTGGGGGTATAAGATTAACTGCGATGGAATTATATATACTATTGAATCTAGTGCAGTAATCTTGAACAGTTTTATTAGGCCCCCTTCTAATATTTTCATATTCTGAGAGGATTTATAGGGGATTCTTTTTCTTTTCCCATCTTTTCAAAAATTGTTGATGGAATGCTTCTAAACTATGAATACTATTAACAGACAAGTCTCTAAACCATTAGCTAACATCACCAACTAAAGTCTGGGCAAAGAGTCTCATTTAAACATTATCTGTGTCAATTTCATGCAACTCAAAGTAATCTGTTATCTTGTTGACATGTTGCTGAGTAGCGTAATGTCCTATGCCATCAAATTGAACAATTTTACTTTGGTAGTCTACTGGCATAGCACCAAGTTGGGTAGGTAAAACAAGAGGGGCATATCTCTTTGCCATGGTTGTAGGCTGGGAGGGGTTAATATTTGGATGAAGAGTGGATGAAGAACTAGGACTAGTAGGTGATGAATGGGAGATGATAGGTTGGTGAGGGAGAGTAGGTACAAATGGTGGTGAAGAATGGACTTGAGAAGGTATTATTGATGAGGTTGAAGGGAACAATGGTGAACTCAAAGTAATGGAGGATTGTTCAGAAAGCTCAGGGGCTATGGAAGTATTAACGGATGCTTGTGGATATTTTAGAATGTACTCATCAATGGATTTCTTGGCATGTTGAACTTCAAGGTCTGTGATAATGTAAAGATCTAGATCAGTTTCATTGAGTGCATGTTCAGATTTTGTTCTAAATAATGGTTGTTCAAATGGAACATCAAAGGGAATTTCTTCTAAAAATAACCACTCATCAGGACATGAATTAGCTTTAACTAAAGGTATCTGGCTAACTGGAATTTCTTCTTTTTTGGATTTTCTTGAAATTAGGTTGGGATTATCAACTACTAGGGCAAGATTTGGGTCTAGATTAGCCCTAGTAAAATGAGCCTTCTTGACAGCCAGAATTTCAAACTTTTAAATTTTTTTTTGGTGAGATTTTTCAAGAGAACTTCTAACAAATGACTTTAAGAGGATTAAAATGAAGATTTAGGATTTTCTTAAAGCTTTATTAAGATTGAGGATTCAAGATTCCCCAGTATGGTCGCTACTATGTTATCACTCAGAACGTTTCCCTAGAAGTTTCCATAAGAAGGAAAGGACCGAGGTAACCACAAACCAACTTTCAAGCATATGTTCTAGCCAACCTATGCCTCAGAGAGGGCTCTCTCTATATGATTTAGCTTTGTTTGTTGGGATTTTAGGCTAGTTCTAATGGTTCAGGGGGTTTTGATTTATATTGAAGGTTGGATGGTTGAATCCTTAAAACAGATGGATAGAATGATGTATTGGGACCATTGCGCTATGGATTAAAAGAAGGGAAACATAAGTAGAATTAACTCACTAAAGGGAGTGTTCAAAGGGCAAGCTAGCAGAGTAGAGTGTAGGTCTTTGGGCTAGATGGGTGAAATGATCTTAACCAGGGTGAGAGAGCACTTAAGAATTCTCAAACCGGGATTAAAATGAGGAACAAAGGATAATCATGACCAAAGGGAAATTAAGAATCCTTTGCTATAGATTATAGGTAAACTACCTAAACTAAGGAGCAATCAATGATTCCTTAACTTAGATAATTACTAGAAAACATTAAAATGCATGATAGTTAAAACAAAATGCAATGAAGCAAATTCTGAGATATCATTCCATATTATAGCATTCAGATTTCAGATACATTAAAGATTGTGGAATTTTTTTTAAAGAAAGATAACAACACAAGAGAAAATACTTGTCTGCACTTCACTCTACACATGAGTCCTGTGAAATGTCTTGTCTTTATTCATTAATCCAGCTTGCTAGTCCAAATGGTGATACAATAACTTATAGTCTTTTGTAAAAAAAGGTTTATAGAAATGTCTAAGAATACACCCTATATACTTCAAATGGTGAAGTATTTATACAAAATTTACAAAATATCTCAAAACAAACTTGAGATTTAATCTAGGAAATACAAAATATCTTCTTGCAGGAAGATAGAGACAACTATTGAATTGTTTCATGCTGTCCCTTTTATTTGGTACTACTGCCTTTTACGGTTGGGTTTGTAGCCCTTTATGCTGGCTTGCTGTTGTGGTATTTTATGCTGGAATCTTCTTTAACTTATACTTCCTCCTGATACTCTTTGACCTTGATACTCTTTAACCATGCTGACCTGTTTTCATCTGTTTACCTGGCTATTCTACTTTTACTGTGCAGTAACTTTTTACTATACATTTCTCACAATAAATCAGTCATCTTTTCTCACCATTCTACATCAGGTAAATTGAAATTCATAATCCTCCTATATATCTTATCGGCCTCATTATACTTGGCAAAATTGGGTTTAGTGATGAACAAGTTTTTTATCTCATGTTGGAGAAAAAACAAGTTCTCAAACATATTATACAAAACTTTGCCTGTTGGAAGTGCTTTTATAGATGAAGTGCTAGCTCGTTCTTTAGCCAACTGCCTGATTCTATTATCATAGTCCAGTTATGTCATAACTTTGTCATTAATGACCAATGGACTAGGTAATTCTTTCTCCCTCAACATTTGGAGTTTGGCCATGAATCTATCAATGGACACCTGCATGTTGTGGCACTTTTCTTCTAAGTTCAACATTAGGTTTCTTTTGGAAAGGACCTTCCTTATTTCCAAAATGGTTTCGGTCTTGTCTGCTATATTTAGCTCCTGAAGCTCATATCTATTTTTGTTGTTAAGGAAATGGATGAGTCTATTGGCATCCTCAGGCATGCCACCCATTTCCTCCTTGACTTTCTGAATAGCTACAATAGCTATCTTTATCAGTTCTCTTTGCTAAAAAATAACTTGAATAGATGGCCAAATATCCTTAATGGAGTCAATGATATTGGCCCATAACAGTTCCTTGGCTTGTTCAAGGGGTTTCTCCAATGTCAAGTCTTTCTCCATAGCTTGACTCTTTCACTCATTATGTTGGCCTTTTGTGCCTCTTCCTTTTGCATAATTTGGGCAAGTTTGTAGTCAGGCTCTAAACATGCCACCTTTTCCTTTAGTCTATTCATTTCTGTAGCCTGAATTGACATCTCTTCCATGGCTCTAACTAACTCTGCTACCTTTTCTCTTGATGCCCTTTTGTTGTAGACTTTGCTATAACTGGAAATGTTGTGGCAGGTGGGGCTGTAGGTGTTAGTGAAGCAGCTAGTGTGGAAGGGACTGCAGTAGATACTGTAGGAATGACATTTGTAGAAGTTTTGGCAATGTCAGTTTGTTTTAATTAGATCAAGCTATCCAATTATTTCTTTGTCTGTCTTAGTTGATCATTAAGTTTTAGCACCAAGTCCAGCAACTCTTCGTGTCTGGTTTGACTATCTCAGACTTCAAGTGTTTGAGGATGTTACAACTGAGGTATCTTCAATTGCTTCTTCAGTGTAGCAATATAATCATTCTTCTTCTTTATCAGTTGCTTAGGAGCTTTTATATCTTTGGGATCATGTCCAAATCAATAACCAAGTCTTCCAAAGACTTAATCCTCATATCCTTGGCCTTTGAGGAGGCCTTCTCCAACTGAAATTGTGCCGAGATGTTGTTCAATGAGTTTTGTAACTGATGGGCAGATATGGCTTTACCTGTAAGGGTGGAGTATATCATCTCTCCAGCCTGTTGATGCAGTTATATCTGGTCTATGGGATGAATATCCTTTGCCGATACTTCGAAGTCAACGCTCTTGAAATCTGAAGATAGTTTGGGCTGTTGTGCTGTAGGTTTGATAAAGGACATTTGAAGTTTCCCTCCTTGATGTCAAAAGCTGACATCAATCTTGTTTGATTTGTGGGAGTGAGTTTCAGATATTGTGTATAAGTCTAAACATTGAGTTTCTCATTCCTCATTTTGATTTCTTTATGCCTGTCCTTTATGTCTTGGTCCTTGTCAATAGGCCTACTGAATGAAGACACTTCCACACTAAGCTGCCTTTCCAGCATCTAAGTTTATGATGTGGATGGCTCTTGTATGTCTCCCGATGTTGTTGTGGGCTTGCTTCTGTTTGCCTCTATGTTGGTTACCTGTGCTGATCCATTTGTATATTCCTGTTCAGAAGCAGGATTGAGCCTTTGCCTCTTGCTATGACTTGTTTCCTACTATAGACTAGAGGTGTCCATTCCTGAAGTGGAAGCTCCCTCTCTATTTATTTTTGGATTTTTCTCCTCGTTCTAAGGAGTCTGCATGATAAGAGGCGTACTCATGGTGGCTTCTTACTATCTTGGCACCTGTATAAATGAGATCTCAACAAGATAAATCAAGGTATTCTGAATGTCTACCTTTGTATTATCACTATCTATAAGAGTGTTCTCCACCCACACAGTTTGCTTGGCATAGGCTTCTATTTCATGTATGGGGTGATCAATGTAAGGCTCCAATTTGGCCTTTTCCCTAAGTTTGGTCATGAATCCCTGAGGGTCATATCTCCACATGAACTTTGTTGGAATTTCATTTGCTGAAAAATTTGGTATGCTTCCTCCCCTGCCTCTCTAGAATTGCAAATGAAGGGGCCCAATTGATCTTTGACTCTGAACTGGGTTTTATTCTTGGCTGAAACAAAATTTACTTCATCTGAGTTCATTATCTCCCTATAATATTCCAAAAAAAATAACCTCATGGGGAGGTATTTGGGGAGTTTATATGGTGCAAGTTGGCACCCATAGATCCTTATCTCTGTGTGGTTTTGGTACAGGTACCAATCTCCCACTTCAATTTGTTTGGATAGATGGAGGACCCTTTTTATCTCCAGACTTATCCTAGGTGGAGGATTTCCTATAAGCATAGTCATGACTGGATGCACAAAAGAGTCTATAAAATCTGAATAAGTGTATGGTGATACATATTTGTGGAATAGTGGGGTCCAAAAGATGACATACATGGGCTAGCGTTTTCTATCAAGCTTCTGGAGAGTGAAAGGAAATCTATCTGGTTGGTAATACAAGAACATATGATAGAGGAGTACTAAACACTTCATTGCTCATTCTAGTAAATTTCTCATGCATCCTATCACCTATAAACTCAGCAAAATTGTACAAAATAGCACGAGGTTGTCCTGGGGTATAAATGGACATGAAGGCAGGTATAATCTCATCAATGAATTCACTGGTAGTGTAACCCAAAATGTAGGATATCATGGTCATAATATTCTTGCCCCTTGTAGAGAAGATGGCTGACACATATGGAGGGGGATATTTGGGCATATGTTTTTCTTCCACAATGAAAGTTTGGAGTAACTAGGCCAATATAGATGGGTTAGATTGGGTCCTGGTTGAAAATGTAACATTTCATGTATGGATTCGGCTATGAAGGTGAACAAAACCTTCTGGTCATGAGACATGATAATTCTATTGCTAGTGATGTAGCACACATGGACATGTGGACAACTTCTGGGAAGATATGCACTTGGGGGAACTAATATCTGGGCAAATTGGACTCCCAAAGGCCAATGTCATCTGAATGATTTAGATAGTTGTCTCTGATTAAATAATTAACTTTGAGCAGGAGCTCTGGTGTAGTGGTATCTTTTATTTGGAAGTCCCTGTCAGCCAGGGGAAGGTGGTATAGGTCCAAATGTGGGGTCGTCACAGGTCGGACATCCATGGCCACAGGGGCAACCATTGTTCATTTCTTGTGGATTTGAACTAGGCGTTGGGCATTCAATTTGAGGTTTTGAACATAAATTGGAAACTTTAAAGGGTTTTGGCAAGAGGTGTTTGTGATTTTAAGTAATTTTCAATTAATTAGACTTAACGAGAATATTGAACAGGCTGAATGTTTTTCAATTTTGCACAGGGAATGGTATTCTATGGTGAAATATCTAGAAATTAGGCGAATTGGCTTCAAATTGATGGTTCTTAGTAACTGTAGAGGTTTGTACGGTTCTGGTACCGACTGGAGATTATGTTGGGTTGTTTGCCGCGTCTTCTGGGGCGAATTTTGAACTGTGCTAGTTAATTCAACACTTGCTGGGGTGCAAAGGTTTTTCTCAGTTTTATAGCAAAAGTGAGTGAAAAGAGCAAAGAGAGGACTCTTTGATTTTTTATAGAAAAACAATGGTTTTTTGGTGGGTTCATTTACAAATGAACAGTTGGCGGTTTATTCAGTTAAGCGTGGAAGCGGTATTGGAGGGTCGTCGCACCGCTTTTGGGGTGCAGGCAATATTCGAGAGGGGTCACCCGGTGTGCTTTAAAGCATGACACATAGCATTCAGGGGGTTGGGGAAAACTGCCTTATCGGGTGGGTAATGGTACATGATCAGGTTTAGCCAATATGGATGTAGGCCATCAGATGAAAAGGATGTTGATCGAACGGTGGTCGGGCAAGGGAAACGCATGGGTGATAAAGCACGGGTTTAGAGGAGGGGCCCAGTGTTTAAACACTGGTGGTATGGGTTTAATTAGGATTTTAATCATTGGGTTGAAATTTTAATCGCGGAGTTTAATTCTATGGGTAAAGGTCAATGGTTGGGTGAGCTCGATATGACTCTGGATCGTAGGATTTGGGCGCGACTGATTGGATGATGATCGGGTGAGGGAATAGCTTGGATGAAGTGTACAAAAGGTTTAGGGGGTTTCGGCTCCTTAATCGCAAGTGATTTGTGATTTATTTAGGGTTAATGGGGGGATTTATATGTTTTGCAGGGATAAGGGGTAATCGTATAGTTTTTAGTAAAACTAAGGGTCGGGGGTATTTACATAAGGGAATTAATTCACTATGGGATAATGGGATTTCACGGAATTAATTCAATAAAAATTAGAAATTAATATGAAATATAAAGGGCAGAGTGGGTTTTTTCTAAGTAAAAACGTGGAATGTCACATTTGCACACTTTTTATACCTCAATACTTAGGATAAAGTGTTTTTTGTGGGTTTTTGAGTGAAAAGGGATTTACATGGGGGTTTCCACTTTTCCTAGATAAATGGTGTCAACCATAGGAAAGTGGGGTTTTATTAGGGAGATGAGGGGAAATGAAGGGAGATGAAATTTTGATGAAGGGGATTCTAGCACTTGTACCCATAAGTCATTAAGCCGAGGATCCAGTCCCTCTAAAAGTCACAGAAATGCTCTGAGCCTCTTTAACTTAAAGGATTTGAGTACTTAGAACTTATTTGTGGGAAATTAGTAGGAAGAGGGGTGAAATGATTGAGGGGATGTTAAACAAACCAAGTTGTAAACCATCGTCTTTGCTTCATTTACTGCTTATGCACATTTGAACGATGCATTTAAAACATGACATAAGTTCTTTTGTGTAATCACATGATATTTCTGCAACCTTTCTTCTACTTACCCATTTACTCGCTCTACCATTTCTTCTTCATTTTATTTGGGGTGCATTTAATCTAGCAAACCCTTATCAATTCTTTTTCTTTTACAAAGCGAACTATCTAATTCTAGCCTTATATCCTCCAAGGGCTCAGATTAAGCTGATGAGCTCCTTTCATTTACTCTACCTATCTAATGATCTGCGAAGGCTAAACTGTTTGGTCAGATTTTATTCTCTAAGTATAAACATAAAATTCAAAGCATGGTATAATCAAGATCAAATAGTTTGATTACCATGGATTGTGGCATGAATAACAAGCTACACACAATCATTATTATGCATAAAACTAAATAGTAGTGGCATTTTGACTAGCACACTTTCATGGTCTCTTTTGTTTTGTGGGGTTCATATATTTTCATTTTTTGGCCTTTTCTTATTCTTTTGTGTCCTTTAATTTTTTTTAGGACATACCCTCTTTACATTTTTTAAGTTTTTAATATGGAAAACATTTGCAGAAAGAAAAGGTATTTTCAATATTACGAGGCTTAACCCTAGTCATTCAAAATTATGACTCCTATTAGTATAGGAACCTAACACAGAGTATCAAACTCCGTGAATGTCCTAACACTAAGGAAGAAATACAAATTTATTGTTTGAAAATTTTAGGAGCACCACGTGGATGACTCACAATGGGCATAAAAAATCATATTACAACAACGAGTTTAACCCAACTTGTTACCATGGTAAAAAAACATATTTAGGGGCACCTATTAAATGACAAGAAAGGTTGTTAGTTGCATATCTAAGGACTGGATCACATCACCTTAGATGTGAGAATGGTAGATGGAGGGTACCCAAGGAAGCTCAGGAAGACAAAACATGCATATTCTACAATGAGGGTGTGGTGGAAACAAAACTACCCTTTGTCATGTAATGTGTAACTACAAGGATATTTGCATTAAGTACGAAAACATTTTAAATATTGCAACATGTACCATCTATTTGACGAGAATCAACTAAATTGCTAGCTTTCTCGTTAAGATCCATTGTAGAAGCTTGGACATCAAAATAAATATGAAAATGAGTTACGGCTATTATTCTCTTGATTCCTTGGGATATTCAATCTCTTGAACACCATTCAAATCAATCAATCAATCTCATAAACAATGATTCGATTAGGTTAAATTTCAAGGTTGCCTACCAACGACACAAATTGGCTTTGACGGATTTATTGCCACAATCTAGTAAAAAAAAATCAAAAGTTCTGAATGTTGGTGTGTTTGAATCATTTTTTTATGGCGGAAATGGATTAAGCACCATCAATAACCCTTGGGGCATCCAAAATCCTGAAGTTTGATGGCGATAACCCAAGCTTTTAAAAATTCTGGCAATTTTTTTTATAATCTTAATAGAATTTCCATTATTTTCTAGGCATCAAATGGAGCTCATGGCAATATGACTCCTCACATTAAAAATGCTTGTCCAAATCTTTGCTTGGCATGCAAATTATCAAATTATCAGAAATATTTGTGGAAGAGATATTCGCTTCGCACCCAAATTATCAGAATTTCACAGATAACCTCTTGGAATTGATGCCACTAAAATATGGAGATGGTTGCAACATTCAATGATAAATTAGTGATGTACTATGTAGATGCAGTTGGTGAAGCCTCTCGATATTGAAGTTGTTGGATGGGAGGGAAGAAAGATAATATGTTCTGTCAATAGTGTTATCTTCCTGACTGCTCAGCCCTGCCCTTCTACAATTGGATCACATATAAATCGTTAAACTACATCTATTAATGTATCTAAAAGTTATAGTTTGAGAAGTAAAATGTTGATCCCAATTAATACATGTAGATGGATGGTTAACCAAGATGAGGTTTAGCCAAAGAGCTCATATGTGGTCCGCAAGATTAAGGCGATGTCTGGTATATAGAAGAAACATCCGTAAATAAATGCATTCTTCTTGATGGCACACTCACTCAACAAACCAGAATAGAGACACTTCTATTTTCTCAGTGATTTCCATTTTTCCAGACTAGTACCCACCGGCTACCCTGAATGGCAAGCTATTGTGATGAAGGGTTTGTTGCAAGTGGACCTGGAATTTCAATTTTTTTAGCCTGGCCATAGAAAATTTGGTGAACCCCACATGGTTTTATTACTGGTTAAGTTTTTTATTATAACTATGGAAAAATAGCATTGGTCGACCAAATAACTTAAAAAATGTACCCGAGTTAAAGTGACACTCCGTAGCCATGACTACCAAATGAAATTTAAGAAGTTAAGGGAGATGGGACTATTGAGTTGTCATCATCGAGTGCTCTCTGAAAGTTTGTTCTCGTCAGTATTTCTTTGTGATTCTGTCAAAAGAACAACAATTTTTTGGTTTTCGGCATTGGGTAAATTTGCCATAAATTTCTTCTTTTATTTCGTTCAAATTATCAGAGAACAAAATCCACACTCAAAGCTTGTTTTTTTCATTACTAAACATCGTAATTTATACACATTTACAGCTACATATGAACAATAACTGTGGCAGATGATACTGCCACTAGCTGACTATGCTGACTGCTGAACAGTGATCGACGTCGTCTGAACAGTGAGTGGCGTCATTCATGATTAATACCTGACACCTCCCCTTAATCATGATATACATGTTAACTTGCTTGTTGGTCTAAGTCTCAGCTAGGGTTACAACATAATTTGGATTTTCTACAATGCACAACTTACTTCTTCACATTTCAAATTTAGCCTTTCCAAGCGGCTTGGTGAATATGTCAGGCACATTTTCGTTTGTATTACAATATGATAAGTCAATTTCTTTTGATTGCAATTTTTCTCTTACAAAATTATGTTGTGTGTCAATGTGTTTTGTCCTTGCATGATATATAGGATTATTTGCCAATTTTATAGTGCTTTGATTGTCACATCTGATTACTGTAGGTGCTTGTTGTATTTCTCCAACATCTTCAAGTATCATTCTAACCCATATTGCTTCACCGGTAGCACTGCATAATGTTGTATACTTAGCTTCAGTGGATGACAAGGAAATAATTTGTTCTTTATTACTGCTCCATGATATTCGTCCTGAACTGATGTTGAACACATATCCAGTGGTAGATTTCCTATCATCTAGATTTCCAACCCAGTCAGAATCAGAATAACCTGCCCGCTCAACATCAAATTCATCAATATACATAATACCAAAATTAATTGTTCCTTTCAAATATCGAAGGACTTTCTTTGTTGCTTTCCAGTGGCTTTCACAAGGCTTAGACATGAACTAACTAAGTATGATGACAAAATATGCTATATCTGGCCTAGTAACGGTGAGATACTTCAAACTTACCACGAGTTGCCGATACAAGGTTCCATTCACCTCTTTGGTTCCATCATCACTGCACAATTTGACATTTTGTTCTAAAGGAGTATATATTTCCTTACATTCAATCATATTGAACCTTTCAAGGATTTCCCTTGTATATTTTCTTTGTGTGATTAGTGTTTTACCAAATTCCCTCCAAACTTCAAGACCTAAAAAATAATGCAATTCACCAAGATCCTTCATCTCAAATACATGCGACAACTGAATTTTATTTAATTCAATCAACTAGCATGCATTTCCTGTTATGATTAGATCATCAACATATACAGATATTAAAGTAACATTCCCACCTTCATCTTCCTTGATGTACAAGTTAGGATCATTTTTGCTTCTCATAAAAGAAAGAATCAATTTTCACATACCAAGATCTTGGTGCTTGTTTTAAATGATATAAAGCTTTCTTTAACCTGCAAACCAGATGCTCCTGTCCCTATTTTACAAACCCTTCAGGCTGAACCAAATAAACTTCTGTTAACTCACCATTCAAAAAATGCGGATTTGACATCTAACTGATGCATTTTCCAATTATATTTTGTAGCTAATGAAACCATGATTCTAATTGTGTTCAACTTAGCTACAGGTGCAAAAGTATTTTCATAATCAATTCCCTTCTCTTTTGAATATCCTTTTACAACGAGTCTAGCTTTATGCTTATAAATACTTCCATTAGAATTAAATTTTGATTTATAAAGCCATTTGCATCTTCTGGGAACTTTGTGTTTAGGGAATTCTATTAATTCCCATGTGTCATTATTCATTATAGAGTTATATTCTTCATTCATTGCATCTTTCCTTTCTTCATATTCTCTAGCTTCCTCATAGCTTGAAGATTCTACAACATTCATAATAAGAGACATTAATGCATAATCATTATACTTTACAGGTACCTGACTTTGACGTGATGACTTTCATGAAGTTATATTGCTTTCATCTTTCTTTCTGGTTTGCAGAGTCTTCCTTCTCTCCCAATTTGGAATAAAAGTTGCAAGAGTGGGTTTGGGCTCATCCCAACTCACAATGGACCACAAATTATAACCTTCTAAAATAGTCGGCAACTTGAATTTCCAATTCACATAATTTCCTCCATCGAGTTTGGTGGATTCACTCAAATAAGTATCAACTAACAGATTTGACATGATGGAAAAAAAAACTTTCTCCAATCAACAAAATGCCACCAAATCTAAATCCAAATGCAACAAAATTCACCACATCCAAAGTGATCTAATCAAACAAAAGCCATCATAAAATCTCATAAATTTTCACCTAAAAAAAATAAAACCTCTTTATATTAAATTTCACTTTAAAAAAAGAGAACTCCTTTTTCCTTTTAATAATCCTCTCACCACTTATATTTTCTTTTTCTTATGAAAGCCTTATGACTCCTTGAATCACACAATAGTTTTACTTTACTCTCGGCTTCCAATATCATTTCAAAACAAGTTATAAAAAAACATATATTCCTGTTCAGCCTTATAAAGACCACCGCACAACAAACTTGAATATCCATTTATTTATTTATTTTCCTTATAACCCCACTTTCTCTTATTACTATTTATAACATCAATATGCTCTACTCCCTTTTTTAATCATTTAAAAAAATACTTCACAAAAGTTTATATTGCAGAATGGCAAGAGTACAAATAATTTTACCACTTGTAAATATACCAAGGCCCTCTACAACGTGGTGACAACAGTGAAGGATCTTTTTTTTAGCGGTTCCAACAGACAGCCACAGGCGTTGATTGACTAGCAGCAACTTTCACACAGCAGTATTTGCCTCAAGAATGACGCTTTTCACAGCAGACTCTCTCTCCACAATAGACTCTCTCACCAAGCTCAATTCATACAACCCAGCCTTCACCACACTTCACACAAGCTTCACTACTAGCAGCAGCTTTCACACAGTAGTATCTGCCTTACAACTGCAACTTCTACACCAGCGAGCCTCACACTCTCGCTCTAATACCATATTAGAGAACAAAATCCACACTCAAAGCTTGTTTTGTTAATTACTAAACATAACAATTTATACACATTTCCAGCTACATATGAATAATAACTGCGCCAGATGATACTGACACTAACTGCGCCAGATGATATTGACACTAATCGGCTACCCTGACTGCTGAACAATGATTGGCGTCGTCTGAACAGTGAGCGGCATCATCGTTCGTTGGCGTCGTCTGAACAGTGAGCGGCATCATCGTTCGTTGGCGTCGTCTGATATAACATGTAACTATCTACCAAAAATTTTATGTATCTTTTTAAAATATTTACGGTGTTTATATAAACCATAGAAAAAATTAGCCATCCTTTCAGATAAATTAAGTTCATTTTAGAGAAAACCATAGAAAAAATTAGCCATTCTTTTAGATAAATTAATTTGATGTTAGAGAAATCTGGGGAATACTTTGGTGAAATTGGCCAAAAATGGAAAGTTAACCAATAGTAATTATTAGCCCTTAAAGAGCCGTCTTCTTTTTTCTAACAACAATTTCATAAATAAGTCAAACTAAAATCAACTACAATATAGACTAAAAACGTGAATTACTTGGCTTTGGTTTTTTTGTCTGCTAATTTAATGTTAAACGAAATAAACTAAAATTATTGTTGAAATAACCTAATTATGGTTGAAATGGTAAAATTAGGTTATTTCAACCATAATTTTAGGTTATTGTACATTTATAAATGAAAGAGGAAGTGCATATCACTGGCATTGGCGCGCATATATATAAGTGTGCATTTTTGCATTTTAGTGATATTAGTAAAATGCCGACCAGGTTAAAAATGGCCTCTTATACAGGTCACCATTGCCATTAATTTTGATTTTGAATATGCTAAAGTTCGATATACTTATCTGTGAATTTAGACCAATTAAGGATAATTATGTGCAGTATTTTAAAATTTGGACAATTTTTCTATTATGGTTAGACAACGTATTTTAAAATATACCATCTTGCAATATTTTAACTCTGTACCGTGCTCGAACATACTACAATTTCTTACAATCTGGTACAACCTTCTGACAGCGTAAATTGGATTTGTAGAACTAAATACATGAATATCATGTCAGATAATGTAAATGATCCTTAATTTCCAATGCTTCTCCAATGACATAAATTGGGCCGACTAGAGGCTAGAAATCGTTGCTGACATAATTTTGAATTTTATGTAAATTTTGGGAGGATGGAATGCAAATTTTTAACATTATACTACAATAATAGATTTAATAATCATTTAAAAATCAGATTTAAATTAATTGGTGAAGACTGCATTCTGTTTAGCAAAGCATTTATGACTCTGCTTGTGTCAATTCCATAGAGTTTGATCTGTATGGAAATAGACACAATTTGTATTGTTAAAACATCTTCATTTTATTGTTTTGAATACACTTTATCAAATTGCTAACAGTTTTAAGGTGAACTAAAATCAAAGCACTCCAGGTTGCTTACTAAAATCAAAGCACTCCAGGTTGCTTAGTATGCCCAGCATAGTAGTTTTCTTTGTTTACATGTATTTCCATGATTTAGCAGACATTTATGTTGCATTGGTTGTGAGTTGTTAATGGTTTCGGATGTGGATTAGGATTAAATATCTCTTCGAGGAAATGTAATGGTATGCTGGATTGCATTTGAAATATTTGTTTGGTGAGGCTTAGTTTGATGTTGAATTTGTGTATCTTTGGATCTCAAAATCTGGAAGTATCTTATGTTAGGTTTGTATTATAAACAATGATTGGAAAACTTCATTCACCTCTTTTTTATGCATGTCATGACATGGGTGTTGTTTGGTATTGTGTTATGATCCATGACTCATATAATGTGCTAACCAGGGGTTGCTTTAGCATGATAAATGTGTGGCTGACACATACAATTCTTGCTATTTTGTTTTAACTATTTTACTTGTCCTCTGGAAGGAACTTGCATAAGAAGAATGGATATCAAGATGGGAACACCAGCTCTAAAGCAGAGAGCTAATGTTAGAGATGTGGGTCAAGCATCATCTTGGGGTGCCAGGATGCACCAGCAGCATTATTCGACTTCCAATTGATCAATTTGCTAGCTTTTCTAGATGTACTTATCATACAACGGACAAAGCGAAGAGAGGCTTTATAACCAGGAAAAGTTGCATCAGCTTCAGGCCTTTTCTGCTGTGGCCTGCCCTGTTTATACTTACCCTGTTATACTATATGCTTGTAGATATGTAAGTTAATAACCGAGAATACTTTGAAATTGGTTTCAAAGTACGAGTTTAGTGAATGTCATGTTCTAAAGCTTATTGTGTCCATTCTATTTAGAGGTATCTAAGGCTAAGGATGTGTTGACACTTTAGCCTTTAGCTGAAGGCTTGTCATCCAAAGATCATATTGTATCTACACTTTCTTTGTATCATAAATATGCGGTTTCACTAAGTTTAATAATTTTCATAGTGGAGCAATGCCAACAGCTTTGGGACTTTATAACCTGAATTTTAGTAATTACCTTTGTTGAGTTGATATGTCGAGTCTTAGGCCATCCAAACCAACTTACAATTTTAGTTATAACTTTACAATTTTACTTGGAATGTAAATGAATGGAATGTCAATTAAAGCAGGAGGCTTATGGGACTGTACTAAAGTTTTCTTGGTTGCTTCCTTAAAGACTATATGTTATATAAGAATCACAAATTGACAGAATGAGTTCAACCAGACCAAGAGGCTTGCAGTACTACATTGAACTTTTATGCTTGCGTCATTTTGGACAATATATGTCATATAAGCATCACAAATTGATAGAATGAACTACTGGTAATGGAGTTGAATTAGACATGCATATTACATTTACTCTGATATAATAAACTTCTTGTGTACTGGTGTTTAGATATGATTTGATGTGCTACTAGTGTAAGAGTGGTTATTGTAAGTAAGGTGATTATACCAACAAATTTTTTATTAACTCGGCAACAGGTGTGGCCTCCCCTTGTATGGGAATAATACAATGAAATGTTGCTAACTATCACCCTTGAGAACAACCCATGACTATATCATCAATTATTCTTAATACATACACATTTTTCTTGTAATATTGCCCAACCCACCATAGAATTTATGTGCATGTTGAAGGTGGCTGCTTATTTCAAATTGGGGAACTTGGCTTAAAATTATGAGTTCCAAACTTAAATCCTATTTCAGTGAGTCGTCTACACATCTAATTGAATTAGACATGCGGGTTACATTTACTCTGATATAATAAACTTCTTGTGTACTAGTGTTTAGATATGATTTGATGTGCTACTAGTGTAAGAGTGGTTATTGTCATTGTAAGTAAGGTGATTATACCAGCAATTTTTTTATTAACTCGGTAGCAAGTGTGGCCTCCCCTTGTATGGGAATAATATAATGCAATGTAGCTGACTATCACCATTGAGAACAACCCATGGCTATATCATCAATTATTCTTAATACATACACATTTTTCTTGTATTGGAAACTCCATTTTAAAATGTTACCAAATTCCATTCCTAGGTCTTGAAGCTCCCATGTTCTTTGTTGTAGTTTTTAAGGACATTTAATATCCTCATGGCTTATATTACTATTCCCTGAAGAAGGAATCTTCCATAATAATCCTCTATGTGTGTATGCATTCGTTTGAAACTTTGATGTTCAATCATGTTTCCCTTGTAAAATGTTACCAAATATCAAATTCCATTCTTGGGTCTTGAAGCTCGCAAGTTCTGTGCTTTAGTTTTTAAGGACATTTAATATCCTCATGGCTTATATTATGATTCTCTGAAGAAGGAATCTTCCATAATAATCCTCTATGCATGTACACATTCGTTTGAAAATTTGATGTTCAATCATGTTTCCCACACAAAGGTAGACCATTTCTTTCCAGTCTTATCGAAAGAGGTCACAATTTTGTCTGGATGGCAAATTCTGAAATTTGACTGTGGGAGTGTTTAAATTGTCTTTGGATGGCAGAAATGGATTTAGCATCCAACATGAATGCCTGGATACCCAAAATACTGAAGCTTGACCACTGTAATTGACATTTTTAAAAAAATTAGCTGGATTTTTTCAAAATTACGCTGTAATTTCTATCATTTTCTGTGCAAAATTAAGGCACTCAAAATTCCAAAACTTGACAACTATAATCCACTTTTTCAAAAAATTTAGCTAAATTTTTTCAAAATCATGCTGGAATTTTTATTATTATCATGATGGTTCCAACAATTTTTCATACATTTTCATATATGGAACGACGACCATGATATTGTTATCAATGTTGTATCATTTCTTTCGCCTCTTCCATTACAATATAATAGTATTTTCTAATAACACCATAAATAGGTAGCATATGGAAAAATTACATCTCGGAAGACAAGGGAAAAAAAAAACAAAAACAAAAAACTTTAAAATAATGTACAAAAACATGTTCACATAAACAAAAACAACTACATGGATAATGGATAACCTCTACATGACATTACTATTATTTACCAAATAGTCATATTCGAATACACATAACTAATCATTTCAAGTATAACTCATTATCATCCACCCTAGCTTTCAACAACGTCCATTCACATGTTGCTATTTTTCCACACACTACTATTATTTACAAAATATCCATATTCAAAATACACATAACTAATACTTTCAAATCTAACTCATTATCATCCACCCTTTCTTTCAACAATGTCCATTCACATGTTGCTATTCTTTCACAAACTATTATTATTTACAAAATATCCATTTTCAGAATACACATAACTAACGATTGCAATTGTAACTCATTATCATCCACCCTTGCTTTCAACAATGTCCATTCACATATTCATATCCTTCCCAACTCTATGCTATTCTTCCCCACTCTATACATGTCCCTATTCTTCCCCACTCTATGCTATTCTTCACCACTCTATGCCTTACGGCATTTCCTTTGCAACATAAGGTGCAACTGCTAGTTTTAATTATTTTTAAACATATATTGGTTTTTTTTATTATTAATATCTATGAGGTAATTGCTTTTACGATGACTTCATATGAGTTATATATGAGTTATATTTTGATTATGTATAAATT